>ML789896.1:224261-240084 GCA_009831015.1 Picea engelmannii | reverse complement strand
CTCTAGTTTCTCCACCATCTCGGTTGAAACGAGATTATCTGTGCTTCTGCTATCCACGATAACCTTGCACTTCCGGTCTTTGGTCTTGCATGTGGTTCTGAAAAGTCTGTTTCTCTGAGCTGTGTCCTCCACCTCCTTCTCGGGTGTTAAGAGAACCTTGCGCATCATCAACGACCTTCCGTCTTCTGCGTCTTCTGCTTCAGCATCTCGCCGCTGTGCCTCGACGATGTGAGCTTCTCCTCCATCTTTCTTCCTATCTGGACAGTCAACTGCTTTGTGCCCATTCTTTCCACATGTGTAGCATGTGATGACTCCACTTCTGCCTCTTCCTCTACCTCTAGTATGAGGAAATGTGTTATTATCAGCGTATCCTAAGCTCTGTTCTGTCTGTTGCCTTCGCTGTTCAGTGTGCTGGCCTCGCTGTGAACTTCCACCTCCTTCTATTCTCGTCTGAGGCTTCTTCCAGTCTTCCTTGGATTTTTGGAACCTGTCTTGAGCAACTGACTTACCTTTTGGTTGGCTCCTACCTCGGCCTCGCTGTCCTGGCTTACGGTTTAGCTTTTCCTCAGCTTTCAACGCCATCTGATACGCATCCTCCACCGTTCTGATGGTTGTCATACTCATCTCATCCTGGATATTGTATCTCAAGCCATTCATATACCTGGCAACTTTTTCATCATCGCTCTCTCGATGACCTGCTCTGATATTGAGCTTGTAGAATTCCTCAGTATACTCCTTCACTGTCATCAACTTCTGTCTCAGGTTCTGCATTCTCCTGAACAGTGTGATTTGATAATCCCTTGGGATGAATTTTGCCTTCATCTTCGCAATCATTCGATCCCAGCTTTTGATCTTTTGCTTGCCTTTGGAACGTCTGTCTGCTTGAAGCTCGTCCCACCATAACGCTGCGTGTCCCTTCAATTTTGTGACAGCATGCCTAACCTTCTTATCTTCTTCGATATCCTCATAATTGAAGTAAGTGTCAAGAGCTCGGATCCAATCTAGAAGCTCTTCCGCATCCAGACTCCCTTCATAAGCTGGAATGTCCATCTTTGTTTTCGAACTCATCCGAGCGATGGCCTTAATTAATCGCTCATTCGCTGCATCTTCTGCTGGGATTTCTTCTTTTCCGCGTCCAGCATCCTCTTCATCTTCGGATTCACTGGCATCTCCTACATCAGCTTCACGCCTCCGTGATGTCTCCATATCCTCCATTCTGGCACGAAGATTTCGTATTTCTCTCTCCACGTCTGGATTCTGTCCTTGGCTACTTCTTTCTCTGGACATTTCTCTTTCCCTGGACAATTCCCTTTCTTCCTCTGGATTGGGTGATTCTCTACCCCTTCTCCTTGGCAGCATGGTGAATTCTCTCTGTCCTCTGCTATAGAAAGCAAAGAAGATTTTCTCGCTTTGATACCACTTGGCGCAAACGCGCCACCCAGGGCACATCCGCTTCCACCAGGACCTTCTTTTCCTTCGGCCGAAGAGCTGAAATACTCTTCAATCCCTTATCGGGATTTCCTACACCCACAGGACTCTCCTTATGATCTCCCTTTAACCTATCGGGAAATCGGAACTCGCGTGATCGCGAGCCCTGCACTCACGAGATCGGGTCTCACAAATCCCCGAACCCCGATGAATATTCTCCAAATGCTTTCCTTGCTTCTATCGAGAATTTTCCCCGTCGGGAAATCGACACTTACGAGGTCGTGATTCACTACCCTCACGAATCCCCGACTCCCGATCCCCGATGCCACTTGGCGTTGACTCCAGCGAGGGTTGACCTTTTCAACACCTGTCCTCCACTATGTCCTTAACCCCATCGGGAAATCGCGTATCGGGATATCGCGATTCCCGTTGTCGATGTACACAGGACTTTCAATTCCCCGATCCCCGACTCTGCGGAATCTCTAGCCACGTGTCCCTGCCAATGGACGGTTCTGAACTCCCGTCGGGATATTGCGAATCGCGATTCCCTGATGTAACGATCCTACACTCCGGAAATCCCCGATGAGTTAAATCTCGACTCTTGTTTTGATGCCTGACGCGTGTCCTGTTGAAATCAACGGCTGAGATTCTCCGTCGGAGTTTCGAGCCTCCAAAGGTCTCAGTTCTCTCGACTTGTAAAACCCCGATGCCTCCAAAATCCCGATGCCTCACCAGAGTGCTGACACGTATCCTGTCGAGATCAATGGCTAGGATCCTTCCTCGGGATTTCGAGACTCACAAGGTCTTGATTCTCTTGCTTGACAAAACCCCGATGATCTGATATCCCGATGACTCCTCCGGGATTCTCCTCTGTCTCAGGGCTTAACCCCTGCGCAACTTCTCGAGATCTAACGGCTGACGGGAAATCACTCGCTGATCCAACGACTCAGCAACCTCTCAAGCTTGGGCTCTGTGTGGTCGTAACCTCCTTGCACTTCCACGAGATCCAACGGCTGACGGGACTTCCCCGCGCTTCTCCACAAGATCTCGACCGTCTGTTCCTCCTCCTTGAAGATTTCTCGGAAATGGCCAAGTGTTCCTTCTCAGAACTTGTCCTCTGACACCTGTACTTGCATCTCTTTGCTCGAACAGTTTCCGGCACAAACCTCCTGTGCTCTCCTTTAACAATGTCACGAAGGTGCTAAACCTCCTGAGCTTTCCCACTCTGATTCTTTCAGAGGGACTTGCACGCACTCCTTGCGGCAATCCTTCAACAACTCCAAAGTGTTGAATCCTTCAGACTCTGCGCACTCCTACAACAGCAGTCTTTGATTTCCTTTCCTCAGATTCACAACTGAGACTTCTGCTCCAGCCTGCGCACTCCTTGCACGGCTTCAACAACCCACTTCCGCTTCGGGGTGAATGAGAACAAGAGTTAGACTACCTGAGCCTTCATCAACACACTCCTAGCGGATGAATTCAACTGCACACCTTGCAGGGATCTCCTGGCCCAGATGGAGAAACAGTTGAACCTCACTCTTTCTCTCTCTCAGACTTCAGTTTGAACCATGAAATCACATGCACAACATATACAAAGCAAATGCATAGCCAGAAAAACAAACATTCCTGATCATAACATCAATACATAGAGAAAACAACCCAAACCATGAGTTTGAATCAAAGCTTCCTTCTATTAATTCAAATGCCTGTACATGATTGTTCTTCATACAATATTCTCTGCTTGTTCCTCTCTTCTCCTGAATGCTTGATTATATTTACAATGGTACAATGAGGGTGTCTATATCCGTTTTCCCTCTCAGATTCTAAACTATCAAATCTAGACTTAAACATCCTATTTACCAGCATTAAATCTATTAAATGCCTCCCATCTACTTCAGACAAGAGCGTATGGCTCGAGGTCTGATACAATATACAAAAGGCGCTTTTCATAAATGCATCATTTATACATTGGCGTATCATCTTGAATGAGAATTCAAAAAAGTTTCGGCTGGACTTGTCCAGCTGTTCATTGCTTTCCATGCTGGCTCGCTTGTCATGGGCGATGCTCCTGCATCAGGATCACACAGCTAGGCCCCCTTGGGCCCGGGTATTCTCTAGATGACATTGTTAGGTAGTGCACCGGCCCTTTTGTGGTGATTCATGACTCGTTGGAGGAGCCTTCTTCTCTCTCCCCTTCTTCACCCTTCATTTGGCCTCGACCTCTAGTTTCACTACACCTTGACATTTTGTCTTACTATTGTCATGGTTTTATTTCTGCGCTTACTTTGTACTCCCATTAGCTAGATACTTAGTGTTTTTTCTATTCTTCTTTCCCACTTTTCAGCTTTTGATAGAGTAGGAATTGTAGATGCTTTCACACTCCTACTCTTCTACTTGCACTGGGTTTATTCTTGAGTCCCATTGACGTACTACTGTGGTCATTTGTTGGAAATTACTGAAATTATCTTATTGTTTTAGGAGATGCCTTGGCACCTGCACTTTGTAGTGACACTGGATGTATTAGTTTCTTTGACCTACTTTTGTGGTCTGTTGTTGGACATTGATAAAATTATATTTTCTTATCTTATTATCTTACCTTATTTGATAGTCCTTGGGAGAACTCTGTTTGAGTTTATATCCCCGAAAAACGTTTTAACACATCTTTTTATCCTGATTTTCAAGTAACTAAGAAATGGTCGCTATTTCTCTTATTGCATATACTTGGTGCAACGAGGCGGTCTTTCCAAGCCTCTTTTGATACTTCTTATCTTAATATGTTCTTTCCCACTGCCAACCGTAGAAAAGTATAAATTTTTGCCATATTTTGTGATGCCACACATTCTTGCAAAGGTCATCTCTGTCTGAATTTTCTTTTTGTATAAGATGCTGTTATATGCGTTGTCTAAATCATCTATGATTTGGACCCATATATGACCAAAAACGTTCAAATTATGACCAAAAAAGGCCAATACACTACCCAAATCGGTCCAAATTGTAGAACATTTAGACAATAACACTGTTATATTCCGCCTTGGCAGAATATCATGCTTCACCTTCCATTTCCCAGCTTAAATCATCCATCCCTCCCAAAGATTATCTTTCTGTTTTTCTAAGACTCCTACAAACTTTTCTTATCTTCATCTAGCAAGGTGTCGGGCCACCAACTTTGTTACTTCCATTCTTCAAGATGGAGTTAATTTTTTCAATTTAGTACATGTATATGGCAGTTAATAATGTGGGTTGGATAATGCATTAGTGATACTTTTAAAGAGCATCGGGTAAAAATGATTCATAAACAACAAAGAATGGTGACACTATGTTCATCATATGAGTACTATGTTCAGAGCTTCCAATTACTAGAGCAGACAGCATTTAATATCAACTATTCTTTTTTTGTAAAGCTGCAGACATTCTCTAAACTGGAAATAAAAATAAAAATAAAAATAAAAATATACATGTCTATCAACCTCCTAAGGCGGTCTGAGATAGCGTGACCACCATCCCAGACACGCAAAAAGTCTGAATGAACTGTGCTGATAAAAAATTAAGGCCTGCCCTACATAGGGAAACTAGGCATAACCAGTTTTCATACATTGTCTGCTAACATTGGAACTAAAAGACGAGAAATTTAAAATACATATTAACACAGTAAACCAAAATAGCTGAAAATCACAAAAATAACCGGGAACTGCAGCGGCCTGCTTAAGCTTGGGGGTCTTCATTGGGTGAGTCTGGTTGTTCCTCCACAATCAGGCAGTCTGCCAAGTCGACATTCTCAGAATCCGGAGTTGTCCACTTCGCCGTGAGCGGATTGGTCTTGCGCCCCTGCGAGGCGCCCTCCCCATCTTCTTTCCTGATTTTCTTCATAAGCAGCGGTCCGGCTGCCAAGGTAACAGGGTTCTCCCCTTGCTCCAAATCTCTGACTGCATGCGCCACAGCTCCCAGGTCTTCCGTAGAAGCTTTTCTTGCTCCACTGCTCCCATTGACACCCAGCCCGACCCCTTCATTAACTCAAGATCCCTGCACTAACACAGAGGGACCCCAGGCGAAACAATTCTCCAGCCCGTTGAGCTTTTCATCCATTTTCAACACCCGCATCCGGGTTCATTTAATATCAACTATTGATTTAGCCAGTAAATAACATTTTTTGGTGGATGCTGATAAACAACTGATGAACATGGTACATAAATCTCAATCACATTTATAAGGTTCATTTGTTTTACCGAGGAAGTAGGTGGCAAAAATATGTGTTATGGCTGGGATCTAGTGGGACAAGTGATTTGGTTGATGATGCCGAAATTTCTTATTATAATCTTTCATGAGAATTTCTTAGGGAAATTAATATTCTGTTCACTGAGTATATTTTTTTCGACAGATACTTAAATATGCAAGGAACTTTGGAGATTTTTTACTTGTTGGCCTTCATACAGACCAAATTATCAGGTATTTGTTTTATGATTTATCAGTTAAAACATGGTTCCCTTAATGTGCCCCTTCATGTTGTTAAGATGTTATGAATGCAAGTAGGATTTTCCCTTTCTTGCTGAAACTGAAAACATTTCCCCATTATTTTTCCTTTTATAAATGAATTATATTAATGTATAATTTTGGTACCATTTGCAGCACAAGGGATAGACATGTATAATTGTAATTTACCTTCTTATTATTTTCATAAATGGTTTTTGAATTGGACATTGCATTTGTCTAATTCTTTTCTTATTCTCCTTTTGCTATGCTATGACAGTGCACATAGAGGACCTCATCATCCAATCATGAATCTCCATGAGCGCAGTCTTAGTGTGCTAGCATGTCGATATGTGGATGAAGTTATAATTGGTGCACCATGGGAGGTCACTAAAGATATGGTTGGTCTAGCTATTATCTTCTCTGTTTTTGCTTCAGATGTTATATTCTTATGTTTTGTCCATTCTTTCTTTTTTGGTTTGTTTGATCTGAAAATTGTGTTTGGAAATATTAATGTTTAACTGAAAGTTCTTGCACTACTAATTACAAACTGTTTTTTGTACTGAAAACATTTCCACACCCAGGAAACTGTCTCAGAAAGAGCTTGGTGCTTTCTAGCCATTTCTGCAAACTGCTTGAGGTATTTCTCAACGGTTTCTGAAAACGGCCAGAAAACTGCCAGTTGGTTCCAGAGATTTCACTCATTTCAGTTTTTCTTTTTAAACTTAATATCATAAAAATATGAAAAAAAGAATAACTTCCAACCTAACCCTAGATGGTCCCATGAACTCTAACCCATCAAATTAGAACCCTTATAACTTGAAAAAACTATAAAAAAGGAGAGGGCAAATTTCCAATTTCACAAAAGGAACAGTAAACCAGGAAACCAAAAGATCACTCAGTAAGGTTATTTGGGCAGATTTTTAAATAGATGATGATGGTCTAGATCTTCATGCACCACTTGAGTATCCTTGAAGTTGATGATTGAGCTATGATGATGCTGCCTTTAGGGGCTTTTATATTTGTGATTTTGTTTCCTGAATCCTGAAACATGTGTTATGATTCATGAATAATGAACATTGAATATTCAGTTAAAATTTTAATTTGTCAATGAAGATTATTTTTGTTTATGCAAATAAATTCAAGTTGAAAATTGTGGTATGTTGCCTTATGTCTAGATGAAATTACAAATTTGATTGATAGATGATATATTTTTACTTGAAGAAATTTATTACGATTTTTGGATAACTATTTCCTGGCTTTTCCTCATTTTCTTTGGTTTCCTAAGAAGTCTCCTCCTGAATTTTTTATACTTTCTGTATCCTTATTGTACTCATTTCCAAAAACTTGTTTCTTGCAGTATCCTGTTTTATGGTTTCCATTACTTGGGGACATGTAGCTCTTATAGTGATTTCTTCAAACCCTACAAAGTTGAAATTTGTAATACTCACCTCTTTCAGTGTGTTCTATCTTGTAGGATATTCATTGCATTTTTCAATGTTTGTGTTAGGTACACATCACAATAGTGGCATAATTATAGTACCATGGACAATTAGATTCACTTAACTCTTGTTTAGTCACTAATTTCTTATTGCTGACTAAGATTGGGCTAGTATATACTATATTCATACAATACACAGAATAAATGCATCTTTGATGGCACATCAAATTGAATTATCTAGAAAATGATATTATATAGGTTCTAGGTGTTAGTTAAATAAGGTCTAGCAGGGGCGATTTGTTTTTCATCTCTCTCTCTCTCTCTATATATATATTTTATTTTATTTTATTTATGTATGTTTTTGGAATTAGTAATCTTCTAACATGTTTGGACTTTTTTCCCTTTGTACCATGAATAAGTGCATAGGGGATTCCAACAGCCAAACATATTGCTTTAAAGTTTGCACGAAAGAGGAGAGTATTGTATAATTTTAAATAGATAATGCCCATCATATTGAACACTATGTGCATATACATAAGACTTTGTAACCAGACAAGTTACATGCTATCCATACTTTAGACACCCTCACTTTAATCATGTAAAATACATTTATGTGATGAGGACTAGTTGTTTGTTACTGCAACTAATCTTTCTCTAATGATGCTACATAAACCTACATACACATAATAACACATTATAACATCTAGCCAATTCCCCAAATAAAATCTCTACCCTGTCCTAATTGGGGATATCTTCCTCTAGAACTATCATTAGTTTCATACTTCTCGACAACTTTAGTATCACTGAATGATATCATCAGCTCTGGTTTTACTTGTGGCTGGTTATGATCTTTATCCCAGTCTTTTATAATAAACTTCTTAACTAAATTAATTATTATAATATAATAATTTCATTTTGTTTAAAGTCTCCCTCATCAACTCTTCTTATTATAGCTCAATGCTCCACTTCCGGTAACCAACCCACGTGTGTCAGTTTCTCTGAGTGGGTGCCTCGATCAACATGGGGTAGTTGGCCCACTTGTGAATTGATTAACATCTATGGGCCAATACCAATAGGACAATGGTCCCACATGTGTGACACAGACCATACGAGTGAATTGGCACATAATATTGTTGACACATGGTAACTGGTCCACATGTAGCCAGCTCATTTATTCATGTGACTAATGACAAACATGTGGGAACTTACCCACATGGTGAAAGTTGAAAAATATCCATACTTGGAGGTTGGTTTCGTTTCCCAGCCAACTCTCTTCATAAAACTAGCTTGAATCAAGAAATATGTTCAACTACCCACTTTATAATAATAATCTTCTCCTTACTTCTTGGACCTATTGGACGTGCTTGGCCTTTGGGTATTTTACTACTTATGCTCACTTGACTTGGACACCACAGTGACTTGGCAATCTAAAGTTCAAGAGAAAAGCTGCTACTCAATGAAAATATGGTAGGCCAAAAACATTTAAAATTTTACAAAAACGTTTAGAGATGATTCCTCTCCATGACAAATCCATATTTAGTCATCAAAAGACATGTAAATAGGCAAATGAATTGTAAACATAGTACCCACTTGATGTTTCATAAGGTGGAGCCTTGAAAGTTGATAATGTAAAAACTGATAGTTGATAGTTTGCTGTTGCATAATACATCTTTTTAATCTAGTTGATAGTTCATTAGTATATAGTTGAAATTACATAGCTAGGAGTAGAGATGGATATTTGGAAGATTTTTAATCTAGTTTGGGGATCCCATATTTGATCTTAGGAAACCATCAAACACATTGCCAATATCAATTATCGGCAAGTCAAAAATCACAATAGAATAGAATATAGAGAGATTCTGTCCATAACCATCACATCCATATGATACCTATTTGAGATACTGAACATGACATTGATAGCTAATATTGATCATCATCCCAATACACTATATCTAAACATATCGATGTTAGATGGTTCAAACTATAGTAAAAAAACAAAGTTCATCATCAAAAGCATAGAAAGAAAAGGTCTAACACAAGGTTACTTCTAGGTCGAGTTGACCCTTACACTCTTGTGTGGCATGTCCCTAGGATTAATGACATACTTACCCATCCCTAGTGAGCAATTACTCCCATATGTTGTGAGAATGAATTCATCCATTATCAAGGTTTCTACCATACTAAGCTAACGGAATGAAGTATTCACCCTCAACTATCTCTTTGCATCTAAGGATTGATAAGGAGATGGAGGGTTGACTTCTTTGCTTCTTTAGCCAAAAGGGTTGATATGAAGATATATGGATGGTTAATGTTAGATTTATACCTCTTTGTCAGTTGAGTTGATCTTGAACGCCTGCCTATTCTTGGCACTCAGATGGGTGCCTTGCTGTGTTGACATGGTTCAACTCAACTTTTGGATCGACTCCTGCATCTTCTTCACCATTCCAAAGATTAGTTTCAACTTCTGGTTGTCCTTATCAATCTCTTTTTATACAATTTGTCTCGACATGGCTACCTTCTTCCCATTTTCTTCCATAATATTAGTATAGTCTTTGACCACTCCTGCCTCTACATCTTAGACAACACTTTCAAGTTAATTGTCGTTTTGAAAATAATCCTCCTATTGTGGGTGTGCTTCTACTCATGCGACTCTTGTTTCTGCCCTAGAATCCTTGAGTTCTTCAACTCACTCATGTATAAGTGAGGGGTAATGAGCTTTGAAAGTCGCTTTGTGGGCTTCAATCCTCACAATTACAGGAGGGGTTTGGTCTCTTACCTCTTGATCCCTTTGATAGATTGTTGGTATCTTGATTTCCCTTCCTTTGTGTCATTGTGGTTGTGACTCCATTGTTATGTATGGTAGGTAAATCACCCTTATTTTTGGTTCACTTCCTATCTCTTTATTTGAATGATTTCAGATTTGTCCTTAACAAGGTTCACAGGGGCACCATTGGACAGGTTGATAGCAGCCTCATTCTAGCAAGGTCCATATTTGGGAGATCCCTAAGGGCTTCCTGCCCCTCGTTACCGAGATCTGTGCAAAGTTGTGGACTCTTATCTTAGGATAGGGCTTGGTGTTCCAATAGGCAGGCCTTCACTTCCAAACAATAGTCTTATGCTCTCCCCTTAAGGTGGAGAGATGTAATGATCCGGTTCTTCTTCTAGACCTTCTAGACAACCTTCTATCACAAGCTTTTCCTCTTCAACCTCGGAAGATATGAGTGATACTCTTATAGAGGTGGATGACCCATAGACCGACATTTCCTCCTCCTCAAGGGACCAGTACAAGGGGCTCTAAGGCCTCTCCTCATTGAGGCATTCCTCTAGGGAGTTTTGGGGTTTTGGGTTTTGGCCCTTAGCAGTCCCTAGTTCACTCCAATTTCCTAGAAGTTTGCTCTTCCCTAGTGGTTAGATTTTATATCTTAGATTAGATCAACTTTTGTGTTTTTTGGAGTGACCTTTGCACTCCCATAGTGTATTTGATACTGTTGTACTTAGTACTCCCATTGACCTATTCGTGTTCATTTGTTGGACATTAATACAATTATTGCATCTTATCTTATCTTATCTTAAAGTATCTATTTGTGTCTTATTTTCTAAATCCATATCAAGTTCTAATACCGACTCTCCCCCAATTAACAATGTACGCCAACTTCGAGTTCATTCTAAGTTGGTCTATGATGTTTTATCTTTCCAATCACTGCACCCTTCCGTTTCTCCAAAGAGAGATGTTTCCCCGTTCCTCTCGTCTCAATGGTAGTTTTATGAATATTGTAATGTACTAGATGTAATATAATATGCATAAACATGAATATTCAACAGATATCAATGGAACAACAAAATATTGAGAAGAGCAATACCAGAAATAATAGTTTTATTCAAAGAAAACAATGTTCACTTGCCTCTGAGGGGGCAACCTCTAGCAGAGCATAACTCTATTACAATAATTCTCAAGACAAGCTTTCTCATGCCTCCTCCTCTTATTTATACTAATTCTATCTTCTAAACAACATCCTAGAGGAAGATCTTTCTAGAAGCGAAAGCTTCTGTTAGGTTTTCTTAGATTGACTTGTTCACATTTATTAAAGAGGCTTTATTAACTAATGTTGACCGTTAATACATGGAAAATATATTTAGGCCTTATTAACTAATGTCGGCCTTTATTACATGGAAAATATATTATTCTATCTACGTGAAGGGTTATGTCCCTAACATGCTCTCCCCCTTGAAAAAGAGCCTTGTCCTTAAGGCTTAAGATGAGGAAATTGTTGCATCTTTTGGTGGAGTATCCTTCCAATGAACCAAAACTTCCTAGATGGTGCGTTAACGAAGACAATGCTCTCGTCGATCCAATACGGCTTGTTGCTGCAACCAAATGGAACCTTCTTGATCCAACTTTGGTAGGTTGGTCTGAGTGTGGCATTTGGTGCCAATCACTTTCTTCAGGCATGAGACATGAAAAACAGGATGTAGCTTGGAGTGATTGGGAAAAGCTAATTGATAGGCCACTAGCCCCACGCGTATGAGAATAGTATAAGGACCATAAAATTTTGGTGCAAGTTTCAGACACTATTGGGATTTGAGTGAAGTCTGCTTGTATGGTTGGAAACAAAGAAACACATGGTCCCCTTCAACAAATTGATGTTCAAAACGATCCTGATCTGCTTGTTGCTTAATGCGGTTTTGAGCCATTACCAAATTTTCTTTGAGAGTACGGATAATGGTCATGCATATTGTAAGATTGCAATCAACCTCCTGAACCTTGGAGGCACCCAACATGTATGGGAGAAGCAATGGTGGCTTTTGTTCGTAGACTGCTTCAAAAGGAGTCATTTGAGTGGCGGTATGGTAAGAGGTGTTGTACCACCATTCAGCTAGGGGTAACCACTGAACCCACTATTGTTGTCTGTCGAACGCAAAACACCTCAAATATGTTTCCAAACACTTGCTGACCGCTTCTGTTTGGCCATGAGTCTGGGGATGATAGGTCGTGTTGAGATGCAATTGAGTTCCCTGGAGCTTGAACAATTCTTGCCAGAAATTATTGGTAAAAGTGGGATCACAGTCAGAAACAATAGAGTGAGGCATTCCATGGAGTTTGAAGATATTATTCATAAAAAATTGAGCCACTATGGATGTTGTGAACAAGTGTTGAAGAACACATAAATGAGCATATTTGGAAAGACATTCCACTACCACCATCGCCTGATTTGGGTAAGCCAAGAATGAAATCCATAGAAATATTCGTCCAAATAGTAGGTGGAAGCGGAAGCAGTTGGAGTGTACCAGGAGTTTTCACAGTATCTCCCTTATTGCGTTCACATGTATCACATTCGGCCAAAAAGGTGCAGATGTCCCGTTTCATATCGTCCCAGCAGAAAGATCATTTTATCCATTCATAAGTTTTGGTAAAACCAAAATGGCCCATGGTAGGTGAAGCATGAAACTTGGAGAGCACCTTGGATTTAAGGGTCGACTGTTTGCTTAAATACAAGCGACCTTTATAGCGAACTCTTCATTGTGCCAAGAGTTCCCTAGAGCGGCTTGGGGATCCTGTTGAAGTTTTTGGATTAGGCTGGAAATTTTGGGCTCTTCAACCATTCCTGTCAAACAGCATGAAGCCAGTCGACAATAATGAATGAGAGGGAAAAGAGGGACCCTTCTTCTTCATATTTGTTGGAAAGAGCATCAATTGCCACATTTTCTTTTCCCTTGTAACAATCTCATAATCATATCCAAACAACTTGGTCACCCATTTTTGTTGCATCGGGGATGAAAGGCATTGTTTGTTGGTTTTTGTAGCATCAGATAGGTTCTTCCACAGAGGCTCGATGTCTAGCCTTTGGAAGTCGTCCTTGTAACCTCTCAGTAGACCTTAGGGAGTTCACTTTATGAGCTAAATAATTAAAGTGAATGTTCTTTTGTTAATTAAGTTAAATTCCTAAGTTAATCGCATTAGTAACTTAAGTGAGTGTTTGAAGTCATGACCGTTAGATTTAAAGTGAAGGTGAGATTAGATCTCATCCTTTGATCACTTTAGAGATCTAGGGTTTGATTGATTTGGTCAAATCTCAATGTAATAAAAGGCAGCCTAGGTGAGAGGAAGAGACACAGTGATGGTACACAAAGAGCGAGTGAACACTCAGGTGTGCCAGGGCAGGGACCGAGGAAATGGTGCAGGGGGCAGCTAGGAAGATAACAACTAGGTGGGCTAGGCTATCGACTGCAGTTGTGTTTCTTTAGAAGGGCCATTATCCTAGGATGAGAGCCTTGATTTTATAACAATAAAATCATCACATAATTGGTTTTCCCGTGAGGTTTTACCCGAATCTCGTGTGCAAATGTTTTATGGTTTTTGTTGTTAATGCTTCTGCTGATGTTTGTTAAGAACCTAGCTGTATTGTGATTCAATAAATTAGTTTTTCTCAGAATTAACAATCGTGTGCTAGGTTATAGAAAAATAACATGGTATTAGAGTCGAGACTTTGAGGAAACCAGGCACGTATCGAGATTTTTTTACAGCGCAGTGGAGAAATTTTCTACTGCAAGTTGTAGGTTAGAGTAACTAAAAAAAAGGAGGGGGGGGAGTCCCTACAACAATGTGTAGACGTTGCCATACAATTGTATGTTTGCAGAGGCCGATTGAGCATATTGGGCTGTGATAGAATTGTCTACGTGAGACAGTGTCTAAGTAGAAGATCTGTGGGCTACTGTGCAAAATATTGACTACTTGGTGGTGTAAACAACAGATCGAGCTGTGGTCGTGGATATTGGCAGCATGGAGAGAGGATTGGTGAGAAAGTCGCTGGTAAAAAGAGTCACCAACAACAAGTGGTGGTTGGGCGTATTGGAATCCGCCAACTACAAACGCCATTGGAGTGGTCGGGTTGCTAGAATAGTCATGTGGGCTCGGGCCAATGCCTATAGAAGGTGGATCCACGACGACAGGTGGAGAGGATCGAGCAGCTTCCAACACATTGTAGATGCAGGCTGCATGTGAGCAGTGCGGTCGGGTAGGAGCGACGAGAGGGCTGAAAGTGTGAGCATCAACGTGTACCAGAGACATGGTGCTGGGAGGTGGTGTGTAGAGCAGCCAACCAACAACCACAGTGTCGGATTAGGAGTTGCAACATGACTATCGCGGGTTGAGTTGGAGGCAGGTCCGTGCAGGGAGGTGGCCTGAGAAGTTTGGTCGAGCAACTGCGATAGTCACTGAGTAAACAACGTGCAGAGGAAGCCTCGTAAGGAGGTTGTGAGCAGATCAAGCCGTCAAACACAGTTGCCACACATGCCATCGACCAGTAGGGAAACACGATAAGACAACAGCCCATAAAAGCCGTAGAGAGGGTCGAGACAACTTGGGCAGCCGCAAAGAGTGTGGGTAGGCCTCAGGTGGGTCAGAAAGGCCTTGGGCAACCTGAGATAAGTGTCGGGAAGCAACCAAGATTGCCCAAAAAATTTTGGGCAACTGACAGGTGCCTTGGGCAGTAGGCTGAGTTAGCCGGACAATGCCCAGAAAGGCTCTAGGTAGCCCAGAAAAGGACCCGAGCTGCAGTAGGAGGTTGCGGGGCAGCCTTGAGCAACGGTCTGGGCAACACGCAATAGGTCCAGGGTAGCAAAATATTTTGCTGAGTTGCTTGCGAGTAATGGCAAGCAAGATGATGGAGAATGAGGAGCAGGTAGCTCCGAAGGTTGAGCAACTTAGAGGGAGTTAACCTTCAAGTTCATGTGGGAAGGCGCAACCTTCCAAGTTCGTCCAGAAGAAGTCATGGTTCGAGATTGTTGTTGATTGCAGCTTCATGAGACATCCTCCAGATCGTTCTCCTCTGGACTGAGTTGAGACATCTGTGAGTGAGAGCCCAAGTGATGGGTGTACATCAGACTTTGGACTGAGTTGTGATGACGTGAGGTCTCTTGCTTTGTACTCCTCCAGACTGAGTTGAGTCATCTTGAGATGGTCTCCTGCCTTGTACTCCTGTGGACTCAGTTGAGTCGGCTTGAGATGGTACTCCAGATGATTCTCCTGTGGACTCAATTGAGAGAGAGATTTGTTGAGTATGACGTCCTTGTGGTTGAGCACAGGTGGGTGTGTCCCTAGTGGCTGAGCACTAGTGAACGTGTGAGATCCTTGCTATATTGTCTGAGAGTGAGATTTACTTGTAACCCTAATTTGTGATGTAAAGGGTACAAGTCAACCCCACCATATGTGAAAGATAATTAATATTTATGTAATGGTTAATTATATTACTGTGTTATTGAGGTCGGCCCTATTGTTCCAAGGGGCACACCTATTGTTGTGTCTAGTCTTGTATAAATAGAGGTGAATCCCCATTGAGGATTACATACACTCTCACTTGTCATTTGGAAATTTCAGACCTACTTGTACGGTTGAAGTGCACACCTCTCTTGGGCGCTAGTTTCAAAGTTGTAGAGCACCCTCTTGTGTGCATCTAGGGGTCATGGTTTGGGGGATTTTCTCTTGAGAATATA
>ML789896.1:159111-223632 GCA_009831015.1 Picea engelmannii | reverse complement strand
AATTATCAATATTGCTAGAAAGTTGTTTTGAGCCAGCTGGAAAAGGTGGGTGGCCACCGATATCCACCTGGATCATACTTCTTGTGTTCTTGTGCATGGTTATTCTTCTTGTGATCTTGTTATTGCAACACTTGTGTATGGTGTTGCTACATTTGTTTATGGTTCAAGTTCATGCTAAATGAAATAAACCTCATGCTTGAGCCTAGCACATAGAGAAAATTCAACAGAGATGGCCATACATGATGCTTAGGAGAAGGAGGCTTCTAGGACCATAATTAGAGGAAAGTCTTCGAAGCAGGGTTCGAACAAGATGGCAGGAAGAGTTTTTGTGTCACAGGGAGCAACCAATCGGGAGGATTGGAGAACAACCATGGCAACGGATATGGTAGCGAAGATAGAGCCACTTCCAAGTGAGTGGAAGTACCTTCCTCGCTAAGAGGGAGTGTTGGTTTTTGTAGCATTGGACAGGTACTTCCACAAAGGCTCAATGTCTAGCCTATGGAAGTCGTCCTTGTAACCTCTTAGTAGATCTTAGGGAGTTCACTTTATGAGCTAAATAATTAAAGTGAATGTTCTTTTGTTAATTAAGTTAAATGCCTAAGTTAACGGCATTAGTAACTTAAGTGAGTGTTTGATTAAGTCATGACCATTAGATTTAAAGTGAAGGTGACATTAGATCTTAACCTTTGATCACTTTAGAGATCTAGGGTTTGATTGATTTGGTCAAATCTTAATGTAATAAAAGGCATCCTAGGTGAGAGGATGAGACACAATGATGGTACACAAAGAGTGAGTGAGCACTCAGGTGTGCCGAGGTAGGGATTGAGGAAAGGGTGCAAGGGGAAGCTAGGGAGAGCATCCAAGTGGGCTAGGCTATCAACTGCAGTTGTATTTCCTCATAAGGGCCATTATCCCTGGATGGGAGCCTTGATTTTATAACAATAAAATCATCACAAAACTAGTTTTCCTGTGATGTTTTTTCCAGGGGTTTTACCCGAATTTCGTGTGCAAATGTTTTATGGTTTCTGTTCTTAATGCTTTCGTTGATGTTTGTTAAGAACCTAGCTGTATTGTGATTCAGTAAATTAGTTTTGCTCGGAATTAACAATCATGTGCTAGGTTATAGAAAATTAACATTGTTCCATGAAGTACTTGAGGCTTTGATGATCCTAATTTGGAAGCATTGTCCCAATAGATAAAGGTGCCAAAGATCCATTGTATGCAAAATAGCCAACATTTCCTTTTCATAAATTGATTTGCCCAAATGTCGATCTGATAATTGTTTGCTAGTGAAAGCCAAAGGTCGTCCATCTTGCATGAGGACTGCCTTGATTCCTCTCCCCAATGCATCACATACTAGAACAAAGGTCTTAGTGAAGTCAGGTAGGGCCAGTATAGGATTAGTGCACATAGCTTCTTTCAAGGCTTGGAAGGATTGTTTAGTTGTTGGAGTCCAACTGGAAGCTTTCTTTTTAAGGAGAGTTGTGAGAGGAGTCACAATATTGCCATAATTCTAAACAAACTTGCGATAATAGCTCGTTAAACCTAGTAAACCACACAAACTTTTAAGAGTTTTAGGGCGAGGCCAATTCCGCATAGCTTCAATTTTCTTAGGATTCACCCTTACACCATCCTTGCCAACAATATGACCCAGGTACTCAACTTCAGAGATGCCAAAAGCACATTTATACTGTTTGAGGAAAAGTTGGTGCTTGGAGAGGAGGATGGAGAACTTGATCTACATGGGTGAGATGGGCTGGCCATGTTTTACTCTAGATGACAATATCTACCCTTACACCATCCTTGCCAACAATATGACCCAGGTACTCAACTTTAGAGATGCCAAAAGCACTTTTAGACTGTTCGAGGAAAAGTTGGTGCTTGGAGAGGAGGATGGAGAACTTGATCTACGTGGGTGAGATGGGTTGGCCACGTTTTAATCTAGATGAGAATATCATCAAAGAAAATTAACACAAAGTGACGGAGGAAAGGACGAAATACGTGATTCATAAGACCTTGAAAAGTGGAGGGAGCATTACAGAAACCAAAGGGTATGAACAAGAACTCATAGTGGCCCTCATGAGTGCGAAATGTAGTTTTGGGGATGTCTTCCTCTTTCATATGTATCTGGCGGTAGCCAGAACAAAGGTCAAGTTTGGTAAAGAATTGAACCCCACTGAGTTCATCTAGAAGGTCATCTATGACGGGACTAGGAAATTTGTCCTTGATGGTAAGTTTGTTAAGGGCACGAAAATCAGGACACATGCGCCAAGTGCCTTGCTTCTTGACGACCTTGACAATAGGGGAAGAATAGGGGCTGGTACTTGGACAGATAACACCCGCTTCTAACAATTCTTGGACAATTTTCTCATTTCATTTTTTTAGCAAAGGGATGACGATAAGGGTGAACATTGGGAGGAAGACTGCTCGGGATTAAAGGAATGGAATGGTCATGGTCTCCGCGGAAGGGGGGAAGGCCCTGGGGAGTTTGGAAAACAGTGGGATGGCAGGAAAGGATAGCTTGAAGGTTGGGGTGTATTGGGGGTGTCTCAACTGCTTGAATGGAATGGAGTTGGGCAGTGATGCTAGAATGACCTTTTTTGTGTAACTTTTCCATGCGGTGGGAACTGATGATCTCCAGAGAACCTGCTGTAATGCCTTGGAATTTATATTGTTGTCCCTCCTATTGGAATTGCATGGCTAAATCCTTAAAGTCCATGGTTATGGGGCCAAGAGTGCGTAACCATCCAACACCAAGCACAATGTCACAACCACCCATGTCAAGAGAAAACATGCGAGATTTCAGGTTATACTTACCAATATGTAGGCGCACATTTTCATAATGCCCCCCACATTTCATGGAACCACCATTGACAATCATGATTTGAAAATTGTTGACAACACGGATATAACAATTGATTTCTTGAGCAAGGCGATAATGAATGAAATTATGAGTGCTGCCTTTTTCAACTAGGATGATGACTTTCCTGTGCTCAATGTAACCAATCAATTTGAGGGTTTGGGGAGTAGCAAAACCAGTGAGAGCATTCAACGGAATCAGTGGTTCAACTTCGGGAGGATCAGAGGGCGGTGGAAGATTATCTATTTGGGGTAGCTAGATTTGCTTAAGGAGAAACCTCAACATCTTCATCAAAAACATCCTCTGAAATGGCCATAAAAAGTTTATGTTCTTTATATATGTGCCCTGGAAAGTATTTATTATCATGATTATAGCAGAGGCCCTTGAGTTGGCGTTTCAACCATTGCTGCTCGTGTTAATTTTTGGACCTTGAGAGGAGTGGCCTAAGGGGTATAGGGATGGTGGGTTTAAGGCGGGGAACAAAAATAGGTTTTCTGTTATGGGCCAAGATGACTTGTTGTGCTTCCTTGGCACGTTTAGTTTCTTCCAACCGAGTCTGGGGGCGAGCCATTATGACCTGGGCTGAGATTTCATCCTTGAGGCCACTATTAAAGCATTCTCGGAAAAAAGCATTTGTCATGCCCTCCGTTCAAAAATCCAAGTGCTTAAAGGGAACAATAAAATCTTCCACTGTTCCAGACTGTTTCAACTTGGTTAGACATCCTAAATGGTGGGTGTCCGTGTCAAAGCCTTCATACAACTTGACAACAAATTGTGACCAAGCAACATACCCTTGGCGTGCATTTCGACGCCATTGCCACCATTGCCATCGGTCCGGATCCAAATAGAGAATTCTGTAACGAAGCTTGGTCAACTCATCAGTAATGCCATGTAGGGAGAAATAGTGTTCCATCTGAGTGACTCAGGTTGTTGAATCCGAGCCATTAAATTTGTTCTCCGTAACTCTAGGAAGATGGGGGTCATGAGGTAGGGAGTTGGTGTGAAGAGGTCGGTTGGAGTCAACACCTTCAATATAGAGAGTGGGTTTGAGGAGGAAGGACCCTGGAATTTGTTCATGAATTGTTTGAGAGTGGAAGTGACTTCATCAATTTGGCTACCTAGCTGGTCCTGGATGTAGTCCATTTTGGCATGAATGGCAGGAATGTCATTATTCACTTTGGCTTGAAGGGCAGTAAGGTCATTATTCAGTTTCTGATTGGTTTCTTTTTGGCGGGTGGGAGTCATGAGGGTATTAGTGGGTCCACGAACAAAAAAGCAGATAAGTGATATATACCACTACGACCAGGGAAACGAGAGGAAACCAATGGGATAAGTGGGAAATAAGGTTGTCGGGAAGGGTATGGGTCAACGTGGTAAAATAAAAAAGGTTAAAAATGATAGGTATCATAGCGATCACGGAGAAAAGGGGAATCCAATGAGGTGGGTCTCAAATAAGGGAGCGGGCAAGATCCTCACTTTTTTTTTATAACTTTTTAACTCCTGCGGAGTTATATTTCGACATGAATAATACTGCATTGTCAAAATGTCCAAATTGTTAACAGAAAAAAATGTGTAGTAAATTCGTGACTAGGATGCAGGAGGCAAGGTTGCATGGCCAAAATATCCTTTTTGATTCTTGTCTGTTATGTTCCCCTCGGGTTAGGGTTTGCAAGGTGCCTATGGACAAGGGTTTGCCCTGTGCTATAGCTCTCTGATATACATGCATGGTCGAATAGTAGTACTTGGCCCAATATCTCAGGGCACCAACTAAGGAGGCTCGACCGTACCCTCAGCCGTACTACCCAATTACCCAGGTACTAGAGTGTATCTTCTCGAGTGTTGTTCTTGGTGGCACTATACTATAGCATTCAGGTGGGCAATCGATTGATCTAGGTCTGGTTTCAGGAGAGCTAGGGGACTCTCGATATACCTGCTGGTACGTGGGATTGATGGTCGTGTATAGATTTTGTTTCATGCAGTACTACTCGAGGGGTACCAATAGGGAGAGGTTTCCAACAAGGGCAAAACTTTGGTTTCGAGGCAATCTCGTGAAACTGTCTCTATTGCATGTGTGTAGTCTTCCCCACCACAATTTTACCCACTGAACAACAAATCTCTGTACTTTAAAGACGTCAATAGTACATGTATCTACCCTGGAAATTTTTTTTACGCACAATTCCTGCCAAGGAAAGTGCTCTGATACCATTTGTGATGTACTATATGTAATATAATATGCAGAAACAAGAATATTCAACAGATATCAATGGAACAACAAAATATTGAGAAGAGCAATACCAAAAATAATACCTTTATTCAAAGAAAGTAATGTTCACTTGTCTCTTCGAGGGGGAACCTCTAGCAACGCAGAGCTCTATTACAACAATTCTCAAGACAAGCTTTCTCATGCCTCCTACTCTTATTTATACTAATTCTATCTTCTAAAGGACATTCTAGAGGAAGATCTTTCCAAAAGCAGAAGCTTCTATTAGGTCTTCTTACATTGACTTGTTCACATTTATTAAATAGGCCTTATTAACTAATGTCGAGCTTTATTACATGGAAAATATATTTAGGCCTTATTAACTAATGTTGGCCTTTATTACATGGAAAATATATTATTCTATCTACATGAGGGGTTAGGCCCTGTTGACCGCCTCTCCAACATAGGTGGTCAACCCCATGTGCCATGAAGAGATGCATCATCAGATGCAAATTTGTCGAAGATTTTGGTTCTACATGGCATGTCTGGTCCCCAACACTTCTTTTTGTAATTGGAATTTTCGCACCCCTGCGTGGGTTAATAATGTAATAGGTCTGCATGAGTCATGTCTAGGTCAGCTACCTTGGCATCGGTTCACTGGGAGAGTTACTTTCACCGAGGGTTTTTTATCCTCAGGTTATCAATTGGGCTTTTCATCCTTATTGATTTCCTTTGAGTTTTTCCCTCACACACCATAATTCCTCCAAAGTGGTGAATGACGTTCTAGTGGGTTTATCTTTTGGTAACTATTATAGGGAATCATTGTAAATGACCATGCAAGACATCTTAGAGAGTCTCATGGAATTCCATCGAATCTAAGTCGGTTTTTTTTAATTAATTAATTTTTAATTAAATTTCCCAAGTTTGGAGGTTTAATTAATTAAATTAATTAATTATTTTTGCTCAAAAGAAATGGAATAACACCCCCCACATCCATGGACCAAGTTTCAGCTCAGTCGAACAACTTTTGCTATGGGTTTGTCCACTCGGAGTGTCAGTCAGTCTAAAACAACAATTTTAATTGCTAAAATCCAAACATGGAAAAATTGTAAAAATGTAATAATGAGTTAAAATGGTGTTAAATGATGGATTTAAGTTGGAGAGAGACTCCCTAAACCTAAACCTACCCATCCAACCTTGTTTCAACCCTTTAAACACACTTACCCCCTCACCACACTTAAAAGTTACGCCCCCCTAGGGGGATTGACGTTTTTCCTTGATAAATTGATATTGTGACTTGAGTGAGGGCCCCTCTCATGTGCTTTCCTTTCCTTTACCTCCCACGTCACCCTCCAAGGTGATCCCAACACCTTTACCTCATCCCAACACTCCCATCCTTTCCTCATTCCAAGAAGTTGCGCCCTCCAAGAGGAGTTACGCCCCCCTCCACTTGGAAAATTCTAGAAATAATTTTAAAAATTATTTAAAATCCTTCCACTCCCCTAGCACGAATCCCATAGCTTCCCACTTGCTTTTGTGTGATCCTAACACTTCCCACACCTTTCTAAATCCTAGATCTAGGATTCAAACCCTAGATGGTGCGCCCTAGCCTAGAGATCTACTCTTATGCTTGGTGATGGACACTTGGGATTAATCCAAGAGAGGTAGGTTTGCCTCTTCAAGTATAAATAGATCCCTCTCCTCACTCACAAGACACCATATCTTGAGCTAAGGTTATGCTACTTGATCTCTCTCTCTCTCTCTCTCTCTCWCWCWCWCWCWCTCTCTCTCTCACATTCATCATTTTCATTCTCTATCTCTTAGGGTTTTGGAGATACTTTTCTCCAAGATCCTCTTCTTGAGTAATAAAGAGAAAATCTTTGGAGGATTATTAGAAGAGTTATGCACATGCTTTTTCTTGCCATACACATGAGGTAATGTTGTTCTAATTTTGTTTTGTGATTGCATCCATTGGATCCTAAGGTAAAATGTTATTTGGGTAGATCTAGTAATGCACATGCTTGTAGATCTATATATCTTGATATGCTAGATAGGATTGAAATGTCATCTTATTAGTGTATGCCACATATTGTTTATTGTATGCCATCACTTTTCAAGGTTTTTGCAGGTTTAGCTTCAAGGGTTTCATTGGGAACACCTCAAGCAAGAAGGCTCCCTTGAGACACATACAAACTCCATTCCTTTCTCACTATTATTCTTCTTCTATATTGCTGTTCTTTTCCATCAATATTTCAGCTAGCATAGCTTTTAGTAAGATAGGTCATTTTTAATCAAATATTTCAAAATTTTCTCAAGAAATTTTTTTTCCCTAAAAAGGCAAAAGTTTTTCTTCGTTCTTTTGGTTGTGTGTAACATTTCCAGCAAGGATACCTTGCTGGTTTTTGCAGCTTCAGATTTGGTTGAGAGGGGTTTTGGCTACCCAAAGGCATCCACACAACACTCAAAGACCCCCCAAAGGGATTGGTAGCTATTTCTCAACCTCCTTCTTCAATTTCTAAGTATTTTTCCTCATTTCTTCTTCCTTTTCTTGCTTGCTAGTGGCTCATAGTTGTGGGAGAATGAATGGTACGGCCTCCTCCCATGTGTGAGCTCTTGGATTGCTTAGATCTAGCTTAGATCTTGCTTTATTTGATATTTTTTGCCCTTTTTTGAGCTAAGACGTGGGGGTTTGTGAGATAAAGGGCATCTCCCAAACCCTAGGACGTGGGTATTAGGGTTTTGCTTGGTTTGTTTCTTCCATTTGCTGACCTCTTTCTTGCTTCCTTTTCTTGTTTGCTTGCCTCTTTTTCTTTTCCAAATATTCTTCTAATTTAAGCAAGCTAATTAATTGCCTACCTATTTGGGAGAGGAATACCCCAAAAGGTAAGGTTAGGGTTTTAATATGTGGTTAATGATCTAAGTGATTAATGCCCTAATATTCTAGATCTAGATCTAACACTTAATAAATCTCTAACTTAAGCCTATTGGGCATCATACTCAACTTAACTAGATCTCATGCATGCTTAGTTTACTTCAAGACTATATCTTTATTTTACATGCTTAGATCTATAATCCTTAATGTTTAGTTGCTTCAATAAGTAGATGGTGCTTTTCTTTCATGCTTGATCTCTAAGGCCATTTGCCACATGCTTGAAGTAATTTCATTGATAAGTTGATAAGTAGGCAAACACTTAAATCTTTTTTCTTCTCACACTTAATGCTCATATCTAAATGCTCTTTAACATAAGATAAGTGTGATTGTCTTTCTTCTCTTGATTGGCAAGTTGTTCTTGCCCTTATAATTTACTTCTGTACTTTGCAAGCTATCTAATTGTGCAATCAAGTGACTTGCTCTCACATAGCATATATGTGTTAATGCTCTTGATCTCATACACTTAATCAACACATTTTTGGGCTGAAGTGAGTTTCGGCCAAGTCACTAAATCACCTTTTAAAAGTGTCATAAAACTCTTAAAACACTCTAAAACACTCCTAAAAGTCTACCTAATTCATATAATAATTTAATAGACTCTTTAGGGTACCTTAGACCACCATCTTCACCATCTAAAACGAGGATTGAGGGGCAAGGAAAGGTGATTAGGCCGGGGACGGTCTCATGGCGTGGAGCGTCCTTTCTGTAAGAACTCAATCTTTCGGGCGGACCTGCGAAGCTAGGGTGGCAACACTTATTGAGCATCCGTCAGTCATTTGGCAATAGGGGGAGGAGGCTTTGGTGAAGTAATTCATAAGGGTAACTAAAATCTTTCAACCTTAAGAAACCCTCAACTCATTAAACAATTAAAACTTGGACTAAAATCTCTAAATACCTTATGGGTTTAATAACTAAGAGTGGGTGTTCTTCATCTTCATAATACTTGTGCTTAAAACTCACGAATCTTCTTTGTTGATGTATTGATGATGATCTCATAGATGTAATATGATGCTTTGATCTTCTTGTAACCTGCACACAAATCATTAAAGTGGTTAGGTTGCTTGTTGTACTCTAGCATTATTCACTTGTAAATCTTGTACTTAATTTTTGACTCAATTATTCTTTTGTAAGTAATATTGTAATCATACTTGTAAAGAAAACCCCCTTTAACTTTAGTTGACCCCTTGCCCAATCTTAGGCACTAGTCTTAGTTGCCTTAGGAAAAGGTCTTGCTTAAACATACTAACCCTTGCATCTTGCATTGTTGCTTATGCATCTTAGGTTAGAATCCCCCAAGCCTTAACAAATTAAAACTAACTCTTAGAACTTAACTCTAAAACTAATCTAGAAACTAGGGACTACCCCCCCCCGGCTTCCCTAGGAGTAAGACTAGACGGAAGAGGTTCCGGTCAAAGTGACAGTGTGGGCTGTGAACCTAGGCATTGTGCCTCCGAGGACACACTAAGTGAGCCAGACTTAGCTCACGTTTGCAAGTGTGTATTAGGACGACAACATGTCCCTAATAAATATCCTCCACTGTTTCTCTTTTGTCATGTCAATCCTTGATCAATCTCTTCGTATAATGCCTTCATTCCTTGTCATTGCTCCCCACCTCCTTACCCTCCAATGAAATCGTTGTCTTGTAATCATTGCAAGCTATCAATTGATTATTGGATCGTCATACCTTTGTTGTGTTGTCTTTGTTCTTGTTAGCAATGTATCTTACACATTTGTAGTGTTTGTTGACATAACGCTGCTACGTCTTAGTTCTCATTCTCTTACCTCTTGAAAACATGCCAATATTGGATTAGATTGTATGGGTTCAATTGCATTTGATACGTAGGGTGTCTAATTGATATTATCATGGTTATCAGAGCTTTCATCTCTTTATAGTGTTTTGCTTCTACCATGTCTGTCCAAAGAGTATACAACAATTACTTGTCTTCCTTCTTACATACATGAACTTGAAAATAATTCACTTGGTATCTAATGCCTTCTATCGTTACATCTAGTGTCCAATTAATTTCCATAGAATCCTCTCTCGTGCCATCTTTAGGTATCTTAGTTTGTCTATTATTATTTTTTTGCCCCTCCCACTTCTAGCTTTGTTCTCTTTAGAATCTTAACATATTGCGGGCCCTCTTCTTTTGCCATGATTTCTGCTACATTATTTGTTGTTTCTTCAACGTTTTGGGCATAGACATACAAAGGTGCCCCCTTATGCTTCCGATGATATATCCATTGCTTTCTTTACCTGAGTTTCCCTTGAAGCTCCATCAAAGTTCAATCTTAGGTAGGGAGATTTGTACCATAGTTCAACTTAGAATAAATTTACTTTATGATGTGAAAAAGTTATGAATCATATGATTTGGTGATGGAAGTTATGCCTTGGATGCTGCATAGTGTATCATAACAAATGTTCCACTAAGTTTCGGGGATGTGGGGAGACATCCTCCAAATTTTAGGGGATGCCACGACAAATGTTGGGGTCCCTAACATAGTGGACCCTACCCCAAATATTAAATATTCAAAAAACAACAAATTTTAAATATAAAGAGAAATCGACATATTTTATGCATAACTAATTACACATTGATACATTTAAAGCAACAACAATCATGATTTAGTGGGCAATGACACTATTATCACAAGATCTAGCACCCTCATGCAAAGCCTTTCATAAGCGCTAAGACAAGTGTAACATGGAAGTGTTACCACTGTTACCTTAATAATCACTTCCCTTGTTTAAGTGAAGGATGAAATCCAACACAAGGGAGACTTCCCTTGCAACCTCGAGGAATCTTATAGCACGATGGGATCAAGTCTACGATCTCCTATATTAGTTACTCAAATAGACCACCACTAAATCAAAGTTTTGAAGGTGAGTATAAGGTGGTTCAATCAAGCAATTTCCAGATTTGTTTGTGAGAAGTACCCAAGACAATTTGTGATATTTAGCAAGTTACAATAGGCCAAGAGGGTACTCCAAACACTATAAATAAGAGAAAAAGTTAAGGCTGTGCAAAACCTGTGTGAAAGATGACAATCTTCAGCAATATATCAAGTTAAAACAGCAGCAAGAAATCAGCCCTTTAAACAAGTAAACATGCAATAAAACTAGGCCTGAAAATGCAAGTTAAACTAGGGTTTTATGAACAATTATTTTCTGAAATATAAAGGGCAATAATAGCCCTAACAATGCAAGATGTCGAGCCCTAGAGGGATGAAAATTCAATTAGCAATGCAATAAATGACAACAAGATATATTTTTAGTATAAAATGCCAACTAAACCCTAGACTTCTAGCCTAATTATGGCTTAAAATTGAAGAATAATTGCTAAAAACCCTAATCTAACCCTAAAACAATAAAAGAAAAGGTAGATTTTGATTTTAAGGATTGACTAATGGGAGTTATGACTAGTGCCTATTGTTTTTTGGGGTGCTTATGGACTCAAACCATGGAATTTCTTGAAAAAGGTGAAGCATGGATTTTGGATAAACCCTAAAGTTGTCCACTACTAACCTTGGGAGACTATCCTATAAGATGATAACTAGGGTTGTCCACTTCTAACCCTAGAAAATCCTCCTATGTTCCTTACCAAGCTTGAAAGATAGTATCAAGGGAAATTTCTCCACTAGAAGCCTTCCTAGGGTTTGTAAGATAAGATCTATTTAAGAAAAATACAAGGGAAAAATGCGCTTTCACCACTTGCTAAGCACATTCACACGTCATACATTCAATGACCAAATCCACAAAGATTTAGAAAGAACACATATTAGGTAAATCAATGCTCATCCATGAAACCCTAACCTTGAATCATCCGTTAAACTTGAGAAAGCATCCATAAATCATCCCTCCAAGAGATCACATAAGTCATTCATACATAGCTAAAAGAGAAATATATAAGTAGACAAATAGTAGTAATCCTCCACAAGTAGCAATGATACAAATGAGGGAGCGCTTGCTCTATTTATATGAGGAAACCAAGCACTTTACTCCTCAATGAGTTAATATCCTCTAAAATCCCCTAAAACATAACAAATCCATGATACAAGGTGGATAGGTCTAATGTCGACCCCTCAAAAATGCCTTTAAAATGAAGATACAATGCTAAAACATGAAATTGTCCTCCATAAATGCTACATGTGTGAGTGTAGAGAGCTCATAAAGGTGACGTCATCTCCAAAATGGGGTATAAATGCTCCAAAGGTCATGTCTCTCCCCAAAAGGTGCAATGCATCATCAAAAAGTCATGTCTCCTCATCAAAAAGGTGCCACCTCATCATCAAATGTGCTTGGTTGGCTCAAACAAGTATCACATCATCATCAAGTGCAACGTCCTCCACCAAAATCATGATGTCATCAAGGGAAAGGGCTCCATGACCTCTCAAAAGGGGTGTACTATCATCATCAAGTGCTACGTCATCAAGCCAAGTCTCAACGTCCTCAATGCGATGCAACGTTATCAAGGGGCTCTATGCTCTCTCCAAGTGACAAGTCAAGCTCATATGTGCAATGTCCTAGCTCCAAGGTGTAATGTCCATGGTCCAATGTGTGATGGAGTGTATCAAGAAGTGTGCCAAGTTATCGTATGGTCCAACACTCATCATCAAGGCTAATGTCCATCATCAAGTCCAATGCCCTTCAAAGGGTGTGTAACATCATCCATGAAGTGTGGTTGAAGCATCATGAATGTCCTCCAAAGGACCAAGTCTATGTATGCATCATCATCAAGCATGGGCTCAAAGAATCAAGTGAGACCAACCAACATGCATACAAGAGTCATTGTAACATAAAATGTGAGTCATATGTAATGTAAAAGCCACGTAAGTAGATCACATTAGGTATCTTCTTCAAACTTCACACTAGCTTATGACTTTATGCAATTTGCCAAGTTTAGATATGGGAGGACCATCATAGAACCCTATTAGGTGTGCTAGTACCCAAGTAGAGGAGTATTTCCCAAGAAACCCATCAAGGTGTAAGTGTGAATGAATGGTATGGTTTGGGGTTTACTTCATGGTCTTGGTGTCTTTGATATGCAAGGCCATGTATGATGTTCATCTCCATGAACACCTTTGTGGAGGGAGCACTTCATGCATTGAGTTACCCTTTCCTCGACATTGTTTCTTTCCACTGCTATCTTGCCTTTTGATATTCATTGATTTGCTTTGCAGGCCCATTTTTAGGTTTATGCATTTCATTGCATCAAGGGTCGAGATAATTCAATTAAGTCCTTTCTTTAAATATGCATTTATTGCATTAGGACTTGGGGTGATGGCCTCATAGAGAGGGGGTAGAGCTCAAGCTTACTTGCCTTTTGATTTATCATTCATATCCCTTTTATTTTTCTTTTGCATTTTGAATTTATAACATGTTCTTTCTATTCTTTTACAGTTGCATCAATCTCGGACATCCAAGCTCCTTCTTCTCATAGGAGAATGGAGTACGGACTTTTTTGGGATACATGTAATAGCCAATCCCAAAAGATAAGACAACAAAAGGAAAATAGATGGAAAGTGTTAAGTATGGAAGGGCATGGGTATGTTACCCTTATCAAGGCTTCCCAATAGTACCCCTTTTCCTCAAGAGTGACAACACTTGACTAGAATACATATTGTAATGTCCCCCAACCCAACCGAGGAACATTACTATGCAGAATACTCATAAAAACAAAATTTTTGCTAACTAATTAAATTCATGTAGCTTACAACTATGGATTGCATACAAATTTGACTACCGTTTCATACCATTCACTTGATGCATCTACAACATGCCAAAAACAACACGAATGCAACCTAATAATTCAACACTACAACATATAAATTATTTCCAAATACACAAAGTTATGCACAACAATTTAACTCATAAATACAACAAGAACAAGATAAAACAATTATCTTTTATAAACAATTGTGCAACCAATTGCTTGGGATGGATGTTCCACCCAACCATTGACCTACTGTTTCAAATCTCAACAGCCAGTCACCCCTGAGCTGAGGCTAGCAATCCACAAAAGAGGGTGGTCTCTCATTGTCCACTCAGATAAAAAATCCCACAATCMACTGGTATTCTCCTACAACTATCTCGATTTTCCACCAACTYTCTTCCTCTAGACCTGCCTGACCCAAGGAATGTACTCYKTCACTGATCTCAGTCCCTTGGGCGTTCCATTCATTTATTAGGGTCTCTCTGGCATAGGTAACCAGGAATCTCTCAATTGGGAACTCCAGGGAACTTGCTGCTAGGAAAAACTACCAACAAACAACAACGAACACTTGCTATTAYAGTGCAACTCATACAAGAGTTCACTATTCAGGCCTGACAACCTAGCTCTTCAATGTTTAGSTCCAAAGCGCGCCAAAAACACTCCAACATGCTCTAGAATTCGCCCTCTATGGATGTTCCAGCTCCAAGCTCTCTTTCTTTCTYTGTACTTGTTGTTCATGCCCAAARACTGAATGTGTAAAACTGTTGTAGCTACCCATACGAATTTTCTCTCCTTTGGCTTGCTTACCTTACTCACACACTTCCCCAAGTTGATTGTACTCATCCCCCCCCATGCTCCAAATAACTTWTGGGATGTGACCACTCACATCCACCCTATTACATGTGTTCAATGATTGGCTTTGGGAACACTCAATTAGAAATTAGAAGGTTCATATACCATTAGCAAATTTAAGAAAATGGGTTGAATTAATATACATGGGTAATTCCCCCTTGGACCCCTCTTGACCATTATTGTAGACTCTCGCCCCTCTTGTGGATTAATTCAGCCCCCATCTTTGTCCATGTCCCCTTAGCAACCAACATCACATTTTATTATTAAAACATAGAAATACAATTCGCATATTACATCGCTTGGCCGTAGCCACATATTATATCTACATTAAGCATTAATTAAAGTGGATATTATAGTGGGGATGTTACACATATGATGGCCACCAAGGTGAAGCAAGGAAAAGAGCATAACTTCCAAGCATCATGATTCATTATCTGACTTCAACCCATGATCTTGACTTAAATGCCTAATACATTAAATGTAAACACTTCGTATGAAACAATGGCTAATATACCTCGTGTTTTAGACCAACATCATTGAATGAGTATGATGATCAAGTGAATGAGCTGAGCAAATGATGAATAAGAGGCATTTGAGGGGCTGTTGTGTGTGGAGAATGTTGGTCATCATCTTTGGGACCACTGTCTACATTGTGGATAATGAAGAACGATCTCCTCTAGTAAGCCCTAGGTGAGAGGGGGTAATAGGCACAATTAGGGTCAATATATTTTTTGATAAAATGCTTCTTTTGACTTTTAATATAAACAAGAATGTACATAGACACTAAAAAAGCAGTCTGCAAACATAGCCATCATGAGCACTAGCTAAAACCAAAATTGTGTTGGTTACAAACCAAAAATGCCCTTGAAACTAAACATAATAATATGAGAAGTTGTTAACAAAACATAACATCAGATATCTCTCAACTTTGAGAAGGTAAGTCTAGTAGAATCAAATAGCAGTGGGGAGGTGTCTAGTAGTTGGCGGTGGTTCATCAAGGTCCTTAGGGGTTGGCCCCCATTATAAAGTGTAATATTTAATATAAAGTATTGAATACACACACATACATATGTTAAACATACAAAATGTAACATATATTTGCCATATTTTATATTTTGTATTATTTATAAATGTTGTATCCTAGCATATTGTATCCAGGTTGTTCTAAATATTTGTTGGATCTGAATCCATGCGACTTTGATGATTATATGGTAGTCATCTCCAAAGGTCTAGTTTTTGAGACTTGGTACATTTTAGTTTTTAGGTGTAGAAAAGAGCTACTTTCCAGAGTCGAAATTGTTGAGATTCATGAGAGAGAGAGAGAGAGAGAGAGAGAGAGAGAGAGAGAGAATGGAACAACCAATAAACCCCAATTGAGAATGTAGAAAAATACTTAGTAAGAGGTGTTGGAAACGATCCTAGAAGATCGTTAAAAGAAAGTCCACCAAAGAGGGCATTTGTACTGCAAGGATATAGATAATAATCCAGAAATATAGGCCCATGTACTTGATCGAAAAAACCTGAAATACAAAATTGATGAAGTCATACTTTGATCAAGGGTTTGGCACAATAGATCAAACCCATATGTAGAGTGCACAACCTTATGTGCATTGTAAATTGTTTGAGCAATATCATAAAAAAGATCCTTGTCGCAACCTGTTACTCTTGCAAGTTCTTCAATTTGCTGAAGACAAACCATGCGAGTCTTGGAGACATATCCTCCTCATGACAGAAATTGCATGTCGGTTTCTTCTTTATTTGATCAGTGCAAAAAATAAGTAGCTCCATGATCCATCTACTAGGGAAAATATTCAAGTAGTACATTATGTTCAAAGATGATGCAAATAGGTATTCAAAAAGTCACCTTGCCCAGACCCCAAAAAGAAAAATAGTACACTAACATTCAAAATATCTACAGTGTATGGAATTTCCACTAGGATGCTGCAAGCCGTAGTTGAAGAGCGCATCCAGAGAGAAATTCTGCTACAAAAATGAACAAGAAGGAAAGTGTTGTCTTTGAAAAAGGGTTTTTAAACTCAAAAGAAGAGATGATCCAGAAACCCTAGCTTCATAGACCTTAGGGCAATGCAACTAGCCACAAGTCTCAAGATCAGCTGCTGGAAAAAACAGATCTGGAAACCCTAGTTTCGAAGCAATTAGGGCAATGCCACTGGCCAAAAATCTCCACATCAGCTGCTGAAAAATTCAGATCTGGAAACTCTAGCTCCACAGCCCTTAGGGCAATGGCACTTGCCAAAATTCTCCAGATTAGTGGCTGAAAAATTCAGATGTGGAAACCCTACTTCTGCAGCCCATAGGCCAATGCCACTAGCCAAAAACTTCTCTGATCTGTTGTCGAAAATTAGATTAAAAAGAAATGGTCCAAAACCCTGTTTCTGCCTCACAAAAATAGTGATCTCCCAAGAAAAGATAGTTGAAACCTTAATGCTGGGTGCTCCAATCTATGGATAAGATCTAAAAAAATAGCACTAAAAACCTAGCTTAAACAACGCTAAATAAAGTGCCCAATTTCAGCCAACACAATCACCATGAAATGGCCCCAATATTTTGTAAGTTGGATACAATCTTTTGCTGTAAATTCTGATCACTACAAAAAATGACCAAGAAAAAACCCTAACCAACAATGAAAATAGTAAAGGAGGCTCACATTGTTAGAGATATAAGGCTTACCCATGTAATAAAGTCACCTTAGTGACTTCAGGTTAAAAGATTAGGGGTTTTGTCTTTTATGGTTTTGGTCTCTCAAGCTCTTTATAAGAGTGATTACCCTCATCTTAGTCACCTGGTTCATGTTCGTGTTTGAATTCGGCGAGCTTGAAGTTCGCCAAAAATTTGACAATCAAAATTTTGGGGATAATATTTGGCATTAAGTTCGACATAGTACAAAATTTGAAAAAATAAAAAATGTATATAATAAAATTCGATACTCTTATTATAAGTTTATGATACATCTCATAGAAATGAAAATAGCATACCAACATGATTAATCATGAAACATATATATTTTAAAAACACATCGTCTTGTTCAAAAGCTAAAAACATGTTTATGAAAGTTTGAAACATAGCATTAAACACATGAACATAACATTAAAAAGTTTTACAAAAGKYAGCATGCTAAAAGAAAACTAGAACATGAACACAAGTTTCATTCTTGATGTTTCTGTGGCCTACTTGTTACATCAAAAAACTCTATGTCATCAAGAGCACTAGGGGCAGTAAAACCACTAGAAGCATGATCACCACTGAATTCAGCACTAGCTGAGGCTCTATCACTCTCAATGCCAAGATCATCTCCGAAATAAAAAACGAAAGCAACAAAATAAAAAACGACACCGACGGGAGATTATTTACTTGCGGGGGTTTTCACCTAACTTTTCAAACGAACCCGAACTTGATCGAACCCTAGACGAATTTAATCGATTAAAATTGTGATTTTGTTCGGCATTGTGTTCGAGTTCAAGTTTGCCATTAAGTTCGACGAACTTGAACGATTAAATTCGTGCCCATAAAAAATTCGTCGGTTTTCGAATTTATTCAATTAAAAACGACAAACCTGGTGACGAAGACCCTCATTGTTATATTGTACCGTTCAATAATAATATCGTTCAATGTTTATGGAGATTATGTTTTGGGTATTGTAACCCTACCTGGGGTTTCTTTGATTCTCGTAATATGGTATAAGAGTTGGAAGATTGGAACCTATGAATCTGTGAAGAAGAAGACTCTCTTGTTCATGCTCAAGCTTTTCAAATTTCCCTAGTCGTTTGTCAAAGGAGTCTATCGTTGTTGTTGTCGTGGTTGGGGGCGTAAGGATTGTAGCCGATGACACTCTGCCAGTTGTCGTGGGTTTGAAGAGCCGCATTGCTGTGAACCCTGTTGTTTACAGGCATCCACATCTGTCCCGTGGTGGCTGGCATCTTCCTTGTTAGCGGAGGCACTTCTGCAGATTCAAAACCTTGACAAAGTCGAACCTGTCTCTCCTCCTCACACAAACATTGTACGCCCTCCAATGCTCATGCCCGACGGTTTCCCTATTACATGACCGTGGACTTTGGGTATATGACCTCATGCAGATTGAAACATGCTGCTTGCAAGAACTTTCGGCGCGATTTTCTTGAATTTGAACACCAAGACTTTGGGGTTTTCGATTTCGAACCTTATTACAGTTATTTCCAATGGTAATTTTTTGTAATAAAGCACAAGTGTAGTGTAACAAACATAAATATATATAATATGTAAATATAAATAATTGATAACTAATAATTAATTATGAAGAGACATGACATATGAAAGGTCATGTCTCTTATGAAAGGTCACCCCTGCGTGGGTATATATACAAGCCCTCATCCTCATTGTAGCTCATCATATATATTATTCATTCTTATACAATTATTATTAAACATATTTACTATCCTTAAATGGATTATTGCGTATTGTCCTATTTATACGGGATATTTACATAGTGAACCAAGTTGGTTCACCACATTTAATCGCTGAAGTACGTCGCCAATGGAGACAGGGGCTCTAAGAGGAAGACTGTACAATGTCACAGTTGGGTGCTTGACCATGCATTCACAGAAGTGATAGAAACACACATTGAGGGGACAAAACTGCTGTGAGAATTCCATTGTGGGAACAAAATTGTTAGTATGTAGGGCAAAGAAGTTGAAGGGTGTTAATGCATGTCTACATCGAATCCTAGTTACGAATTGCAGGGAAAAAAGGCTTCTCAAGAAAAGTCCAAAGCGTTATCAAAGCTTATGTCACTTGATGATAAATGTCCAACTATGTTTTGTCGACCTCCAATACAAAGCAAGAGTGTGTTTTCAAGTCTGTTTAGTCGGCACAAATCAATGAAAGGTTTTTTCTGAAATGGCCTCAACTACACAAGCTTTTGGATTGTTGGTTGTAACAGTTAGAGCAGGTGAAATAGCACATAAAGTGCTAGTTTGCTAGAAGATTCAATTTCTCATTTTACTCGTGTGTCTAAACTTGGATCTAATGCTACTATTCATATTATAGCATGCAAATCATATTATTGTAGACCATGAGCCATTATTGAAGATCCACTGGATGTTGACAGTGATGAAGAATCTATTGAAGAAAATGGATTTTATGCATTTTAGGAAGCCCGGGCTTTAAAGACAGGAAGGGATCAGTTAACAACTCAAAATGGATTGTTTCCCAATTAGTTCATAAGTTGTGCATTTAGAGAAAGATCCCTCATTAGTTGGAATGACATGCATGTGGATTGCAACCTACTAGTGAGGTTACAAGACATGCATGTGGATTGCAGCCTACTAGTGAGGTTACAAGACATGCATGTGGACTGTTGTCCAGTAATTGACTTCGGGAGATTCATGATTAGAGAGTTCAGGTAGGTGGAATTTGGGAACTCGGGAATTCAACTCGGCAGCTACACCATTACGAGGGTTATGAGGCAACTTGATGGAGCTTAAACTGGTCTAAGAATTGTGTTCAAAGAAGAAGCTTCTAAAGGATGTTACTGATGTTTAGTGTTTAGTTTATGTGTTTTACATTTAGTATATTTATTTTAGTTTAGTTTGTTATCTTTCAGCATTGTACACCTTATGGGGGGGTGTTGTAGATATAAGGCTTACCCATGTAATAAAGTCACCTTAGTGACTTTAGGTTAAAAGATTAGGGTTTTCGTTTCTCAAGCTCTTTATAAGAGTGAGGACCCTCATTGTTTATTGTATCGTTCAATAATAATATCGTTCAGTGTTTATGGAGATTATGTTTTTGGTATCGTAACCCTACCTAGGGTTTCTTTGATTCTCGTAATACACATCAGCTCCAACACCATGTTGAGATTTAGAAGTGAGAAAGAGAAGGATCAAATGGAACCACGAGCAAACCCTAATCTCTGCAATAAATGGAGAAAATAACAGCGCTTCCCAAATAAATCTGCCAATAACAGCGAAGATAACAACAAACAGTAGTGCCAGAGCTGTTCCATAGGAGAACTAGAGAGAAACAAATCCATGCACAAGAGAGAGAAATGCCCAAGCACAAGTGAATGCCAAAGATGTAGGTGCCATTAGGCTTAGCACAATTTATAAAAGAATGATGCTCATAGGGTAAAGAATGATCAAGAAGATCACTTGATGATTTACAAATGATTCTTGAGTGTGTATCTATCCACACACAACTCAAGTGGTAGGGCACCCTCCCAAGAGGGGTTATGGGCCCACATATGAGTTGACTAGGTCAGCCTTAATCATAACCTAGTATTACAATAAATGAACATAAGTTGGCCTTAGTCACATACATTAGTGATATAATATGGGTCTGCCATAGCCACATGTGAAGATTACACTATTCTCGACAGAAATCAGCTTCTGCATTTGTGGTAGGTAGACCAAATTTAGCATGAGTCAATGGTCAAGTAGGTGGTTGGTGACTTGACTTGTTCACTTTAGCAATGCCGATTACATGTCATATAGTCAGCATTACTTTTCATTTAGTCATAGATTTAGAATCTGATTTTTGGAGTGCATTCCAGATGCAGGCTGTAGATATCTTTTTTGATGCCCTTGGTCCAAAGAATTTGTAATTTTGAACAAGCATTTGTTTTGTTAGAGTTTGGCTTAGTATAATGGTCATAAGCTATTGCACTATTATATAGCTTAGTACTTTAGTGTTAAGAACTTTAATAAAGGAAGGTGACTTAGATTAATAAAGTCACACGTCATAAATAAGATTGTGTCATAATGTGTTTATTAGGCTAAATTGTGTCCCAACATAATAATTATAGGTGGTTGAAAAGGGCACTTTCACTTTTGATGATACATCTTTATGTATCGATATTTCTCGTATTGACTAATATTAAGCAAGCTCTATTTTCTCTCTTTGCCAGGGTTTTGTGTGTAGTGTGTTATATGCAAATTTAATTATTCCTATGCAAATGCCACCTACAAACTAGGGAAGTGATATGATAGAAGAGAAACAACCACAGGAGCATCCCTCTAGGTATCACAACATTGCATGCAAGTGCAAGACACTTTACTGGCCCCAACTAAATCAAGAGGAAGCAATACGTTGGCTCAAAAGTTTCTCGCTGGTCCCATCCAGTTCAAGTTAAGTGTATGCTAATCCATACTTCTAGAGGAAAATACATATTCTATAGCTACAATTTAACTTGCTAGACCTGACCAAATCAAGGGCTCTTTGCTGCCCCCAATCAATGCCTCTTGCTGGCCCCATCTGGATGAAGAAGAAGAATCCACTATGAAAGCACTGCAATAATAAGGCTGCTTGCATCCATTTCCCTTTACATACTAGCTATAGGTGCAGATAAAGCAACAAACCAATAGTATAGGAAAGCAATAAGAAAAGCTGGAAGGAAGCCAAAGTGTAGAACAAGATTCAAGAGCATTAAACCCCTTCAAGATGGCCAATGTACAGGAGCACGAACTAACTGGTGGGAGTAAGTAGGGAAGTTAATTTCCTAAATTGCTCTACTCATAATTGGATTAAAAATGGTACTTTCCTCCTTGGATCACATTTTATCAAGGCATAGACCTTTCTTGCTAAGTTCTAATAAAGGCAGGCCTTTTTGCTAATAAAGAAAAGAAAAATAGATTTAGTCAATTTCTCATATGATAGTCCCCCACCCCCCATTTTGGAGTGCTGATGCATTCAAGCCCACATACTCTATTTTCTATTCACATCATATAGTGGGCACTGTAGAAAAAAATATGATTAAATTAGAGTTTGAATGTTCCAATTTAAGAAAAGAGGTGTTATAGATTGGGTTAGGTCTCAAAGGAAGTTTTAAAGATAAAAATGAGCATAAAAATACACATATGTGGGTACAACGTCCACTTCATGGGTCTTCGCAATTGAACTCCATTTTTAAAAATCCGGGTATTATTACCCAAATTCAACATAATATTTACATAACGTTGCAACATGCTTTATAGTATCAAAATGGAGTGTCATATAATTACAATATATCATTGAGACTAACTTATAGAAATATAATTTCTTTGTACTTATGTTTATGCTTCTTTTAAAGTTTTAACACTACTACATTCAAAATCAATCTCATGTACCATGGTTCAAATATTCGTATATCCTACTGACATTGTCCCTTGTTATCCCATGTCTTTATTTTTCCTCTTACTGGGAGTTCCAAAGTCTATTTAACATTGTACTTCTGTGCATGTTATTCTTAGCAGATTAGTGCCCAATTAGCTTTTGTAAATTGCCAACTTTGTCCAATTTATACAAATGACTAACATTGTTGATGTGATTGTTGCCAAAAATGATATCTTTGGAAAATGGAATTAATAATGGCTGAAAACCACAGTAATCCTAAACTGTGATCTTTTTTATATATGACAAAGTAGTTGAGTTTATTTATACATTGTAATTTAGTTTAGTTAGTTTTCATTTACGTTGTGAACACAGTTGCTTAATTGTTCATTCTGTTTGAGCAGATTACAACATTCAATATTTCTTTGGTTGTGCATGGAACTGTTGCTGAGAACAATGACTTAATAAATGTAAGTAAAATCCTTGTAAGTTGTAATTCATTATCTAGCGTGAATGATTTGTTGAATTAAGTCAATCATCTTTTCATTTTTATGTATTAGATATTTATTTTCTTCTGTAAGAAAAATTATTTTAACATGGAGCTTCCCTGATACATTGTCTTGGGAAACATTTTGTTCAGGGGGAGGTTGATCCTTATGCAGCTCCTAAGAGCATGGGGGTTTTTAAGATAATAGAGAGCCCAAGAGATATAACAACTACATCAATCATGAAAAGGATAGTTGCTAATCATGAATCTTACAAGGTTTTTCTTTTTCCTTTTCTGTAGTTACTTTCCTTTTAGCTAGCATAAATGCAATGTTCTCTTATTAACAATAAAGCATTGCTTGTATGTACATGTTTCTATATATGCTTAAAAGGTTGTATCAATCATTATGAATGCATCAAAAGATAAGATCCTTGTGCGCACACAGAAAATTGCATCTTTAGTTGATAATTCCTGAAGAGATGTCCCGATTTGTTTGCAAAACTCCCTCCAAAAGTTCCCTTTAAACTCGGCATCTCTATCACAGACGATGATCGGAAACCATGTAATTTATAAATGTTTTTACAAAAGACTTCAGCTATTTGTTTTGTGGAGTCTGTTTTCTTACTCCCATAAAATGTGCATACTTGGTTAGTCTGTCTACTATCACTAAGATTTTATCTTTTCCTTCTAATATGGGTAATCCTTCAATGAAATCCATTGAAATTTCTTCCCATTTTTGGTTAGGGATATGTAATGGATGGAGTACCCCGGGTGTTAATATATTTTCACTCTTGTTTCTTTGACAAAGGTCACATTCTGCTACATATTTTTGAATATCTGCATTCATCCCTTTCTAAAACAATGATTGACGAGCATTATAATATGTTTTGAAAAATCCGATGTGACCTGCGGCTGAACAATCATGGGCTTCTTGAAGTACCTTGGTTTTAAATTTTGAATTGGTATTCAAATAAATTCTTCCCTTATACCATAAGATGTCATTCTTCCATTCAAACTCGGGGTATTGGGTTAAATCATTGATTATGGAACATGTCTTTGTGTTTTTGGCATATTCAATTCGAATTTCATTCAACCATTCTAGAATTGCTATTGATACTGCAAATACTTGTGCTTCTTCATCTCTCTGTGAGAGGGCATCAACCATTATGTTATCTTTCCCTCTCTTATGTAATATCTCCATATAAAATGTGACAATTTTCTCTAACCATTTTTGTTGTTCAATAGTCAATGTTTTTTGTTGTAACAAATATTCTAGGCTATTATGATCCGTACATATCAAGAACTTGCTTACCAAGAGATACTGTGGCCATTTTGTTAATGCATGTATGATTGCCAACATTTCCTTATTGTATGTGGATTGTAAGCATTCTTTTTTGTTTAGTTTCCCGCTTTCAAATGCTATTGGGTGTCCATCTTGCATCAAGACTACTCCGATCCCAAAACTTGAGGCATCACATTCGATTATGAAAGGTTTTGAAAAGTCGGGTGTAGCTAACACCGGGGTTGTGGACATAATTTTCTTTAAAATTTCAAAACATTTTTCAGATTCTTCATTCCATTGAAAGGTGTTTTTCTTTAGGAGATTTGTTGGGGGGGGGCAATTAGATGAGCATAGTTTTTGATGAATCTTCGATAGTATCCCGCCATGCCTAAAAATCCTCTTAACTTAGATATACTCTTTGGCCTGGGCCATTCTGTAATTGCTTTGATTTTATTTGGATCTACCTTGACTCCCTTTTTGGATATAATGTGATCGAGATACTCTACTTCCTCCTTGCCAAATGTATATTTTGACATTTTTGCATACAAGTGAATTTTTTTCTAGAATAGATAATACTTGTCCCAAATGATTGATGTGTTCCCTCCATGTTTTGTTGTACACTAGAATGTTGTCAAAGAAGACTAAGACATATTTTCTTAGGTGTGGATGAAATAGTTCATTCATAGCTGCTTGGAAGGTAGCAGGGGCATTAGTTAGCCCAAAGGGCATCACCTTGAATTTGTAGTGTCCTTCGTGATTCTGGAATGCGGTCTTGGGTACATCTTCTAATCTTACTCTAATCTGGTAATATCCTAATCTCAATCATGTTTTGAAAAAAATCTGGCTCCATGAAGTTCATCCAACATTTCGTCGATGAAAGGAATGGGGAATTTATTTTTGATTGTTATCTTGTTAAGCCCATGATAATCTATGCATAATCTGAAGGAACCATCTTTCTTCGTACTAATACAATTGGGGCTGCATATGGGCTTCTACTTTTTGTGATAACACCACATTTTAACAAGTTTTGAACTAATCTTTCTATTTCCGTTTTATGATGATGGGGGTATCTGTATGGTCTAACCTTGACTGGACTTGATCCTGTTTTAACTTCAATTATATGTTCAATTCTTCTTTGTGGTGGTAATTCCATTGGGAGGTCTTGAAATACCTTCTTGTGTTTTCGAATTAGATCTTGGATTTCTGAGTTTTTAGAGTCTTGTTCTAATTCTTGCATTTCCATTTGGTGGCATTGGATAAAATACACAGTTGCTCCTTTTCGGATCAGCTTTTCCATCTGTTGGGATGATAAAACTTGTGTTTGGGGAGGTTGAAAACCATATAATTTATACGTTTTCTCTTGCCATTTGAATTTGATGAAATGCTCTTGATGATTGACTAAATATGTGCCTAAAGTTTGCAACCATTGGACTCGTAAAACCACGTCTACTCCTCCCAGGGGTACGGTGTAAAATTCGGATTCCAAATTGAAATCTTGAATTTGGAGTTTCACCTTTTGGCATTTTCCTACATTTTCAATTTTCTTACCATCTGCAACCATTACCTTCTTGTGTCAATTAATACTGTGACATTATCTTTTTCGATGTGTCCTTTTAATTTGAGAGTTTCTGGCTGGCTAATGCCTGTGATGGCTGCTAATGATATTCTTGGTGTGTCGTTACCCATGAAATTTGACACTTCATTTTGGTTGTTTCCCATTTCTTCAGTTATTGATTCTTCTAAATCTGATTCATCGTTGTTTTCTGCTTCACAAGTATACAATTTTTTTGAATTGTCTTCTATGTGACACTTATGTCTTGGGTCCCATTTTTCTCCACAGTTTTTACATTTGCCTTCTCTTATTCTTTGGTTCTCCAAGTTTCTTCTATCTTCTCGTAGGTTGGGTGGTATATATTTGTCAGTTTCTGTGTTTGCATTTTGGGGTGTGTTCCTTCTTGAATAAAACTTCTTGTTGAATCTTGATTGGCCTTCTAGTTTTTCTTTTGTTGCTTTTACCTTGCGTCTTGCTATTTCAACAATTGTAACCTCATGCAATTTTAACTCGTCTTGGATATGTGGCTTGAGACCACCTATGTAAGATTGGAGTAATTAATTATCAGATAATCTAAATACTCAAGTGGCAAGGGCTTCCCATTGGTATGTAAATTCGTCTACGGTGCCTTTTTGTTGTAACCTGGTGAGTTTTGAGAAAAATTCTTAGTCCAAAATGCCTTGGAATCTTTAAAAAAAATTGTTTTTGAAGGAGTTCCAAGTTTATGACTGGATTCTTCCTTTCCACCATAGGTACCAATTGTATGTAGTACCTTCGAGGTACATAGACGCATATTTAACCTTTTCTTCATCAGTTGTAATATTATTTATATGGAAATATTCTTCAGTTTTGTTAAACCAAGCCACGCACTGGTTATCGCCTCCATTGTATTTTGATAATTCAATTTTAGCTTTGGGAGGGTAAATCATTAAGGGTTGATGTTGTGATATAGGTTGGGAATTTGAATTGTAGGGAGGTGGTGGCAGTGGTGGTGGTGATGTGTTAGATGTGCTTGAGTCACTTGGCTGTGGTTGGGTGGCTTGTTGGTTCCCTTGGCCTTTTATTAATTTTAAAAGCTCATTAAGCTTTTCTTCCTGATGTTGTGTCATCACAACCAGACTTTGTTGCAAATCTTCATTTATTTCTCGTTTAAAGTTTCTCAAACCTCGTTGTAGGTTAACTTGGAGTTCTTGAAAAATATAGTCTTTAAGATCTTGTTTTAGATTATCGATGCCTTTTCATAATTTGATTTTGACCTCTGTTGAAATTTTTTCTTTGAGATTACGGGTCAATTCTTGTCTGAGTGCCTCATTACTGATCTTTATTTCCTCTCTCAACTCTTCGTTAGTTTTTTGTAATGCTTTTTTGAGTAATTGCCGGGCATTTTTACATTCTTGGTCTATTTTTTCGATTTGGTTTTTTAATTTTGACATTTTTCTGGTATTTGGGGGTGAATACTTTCCCGCAATTTTGACTTGATTATGATGCCCTTCGGTACTCAATCTCTTAATATAGATTTAAAGTCTTTAATAACTTTAATTTGACTTTTATATCTAAAAAGTCAATAAAATATAAAAAATTAGTAATTTATAAATTATATATATATAAGGAGGCTTCCTTTTGAAAATGTACGACCATACGTATGTTTTAATAATGGTGAGTAGGGAAGGTGATCGGGGATCTACGGGGGTTGTGACGGGGTGTGATCACAAGATTGTGGGAGGGATGGACAGGGGGGTGTGGGTTGTGGGAGTTACGGGAGGGAGTGGGGGAGGTTTACGAGAGGGTGCGGGGGAGTGGAGAGGGGGTGGGAATAGGTCGCAAGGGAGTGGGAAGACAATAAATATATTATCATTGAAGAGGTTTTGACCTTCAAGTTGTTTATTGCAAAGTTGATTGCATGTATTAACTCTAATTCATTCTTATAATTTTGAGATAAACAATTATGTTTCTTTGTGTGTATGTGCTTGAACACACTCCTAACAACAACAAGAACTAAGAGTTTGGATCAACAGTGGAATATCTAGCCTTTGAAGCTGAAGTGTATTTCTAATGATGTCGTCCCACCATACACCTATCATACACAATAATATTCATAAGAGAATATATGGAGATCAAAATTTATAGGGAAATTTAGTTTAAAAGAAAATCAAGATGTAAATGAATATTTTAATAAATTAAGATTGAAAATAAATCAAAGGCCTATTAAGGTAGGCTTCTTCACTTGGATCTTTGTAGGCAAACAATCCTTTAGCATTTTTGCAATTTTGGAGTTATGCATGGATTGAAATCCTACTCCCTTACATTAGGGAACATTCTTTGAATGCATTGGAACATGTCTTCCATCGCCTTTAAGTAAATATCAAAGGACTCATCATTAAAGAAGGGTGGGTTTTAATTTCTAAATAGTACCTAGTAGCATGCAAAGCACTGGTGCAACCACCTGGATTTAATGATATCCCACAAAGGCATGTACTTGTCCTTCCAAACCTTGCATGTACCTCAAATTCAGCACTATCTATGGACTCGTGTAATATCCATGGATTTTTTTTGCCTTTCACCATCTTCAAGATCTCTGAAATTGAGATCACCTCCTAACCATACCCTAAAATGTCGTTAAAGAAAAGTGCTTCTACCTTGATGCCATTTGTTTCCTTGCTATATTTTTGTTTGGTGCACTTCTCTCACATGCACATTATCTTTTATGTGCAAATGTATTTGAAGTTGATGGAATTAGTGGTAAATTGGGTTATGGAAAGATAAGCAAGCTCCTAGCTCCCTGTAGTGAGAACCCATGCATGATTGTAAATGTATTTGTTTATGGATTTTCCCTTGTCCATAACATGCTTGAGCCAATTAATTTTTCTTAGTTTTTATTTTCTCATACTACCTCCTTTATGAGATTTCAAGACAGCCTCCAATCCACATCCCCTTGTTATATATTCTCTCATGGAGATATTAAGAGATCCATTAGGGTTATGAGCACATATGAGGAAGGCTTCTAGGTTGAGTTCCTCTAGCATGATATTCCTGTTGATTTATTTAACCATGTTTCTCCTACTTTTCCCAAGTCCTGGTCCAACCATATCATTCACTCGATTTTCAAATTGGGAGTTAGCTCAGATCTGAACAATTACTGGACCATCATGATTAGACACACCTTCAAGAAGCTTTATGCCACAATTCTTCAATTTGGCTTTCGATGAGCTTGAGTAGAGAGATCTCAAGGTAGAGGGCAAGTAGGTTTTCGTCGAGGATACCAGACCATTGATCGCATATTCACACTTTGAACCATTGTTGAGGAGGCACATTATCACTCTTTGAAAGTCTTATGTTGTTTGCTAACTTTTGAAAGGCATTTGACTCAACCCCAATGAAGGCTTTACTTTTGAGATTGCATGACATTGGCATTTCAAACACTTTTGGTCACCATCACGAGACTTTATGAGTTGGTTCTTGGCCAACTCCGCATAGCTCATGGCCCTTAATTTTATTAAGAGCACTATTAGGGTCAAGCGTGGGTGCTCTCTCTCTCTTGCTTTGTTTGGGATATACATTGATGAGATGAATCTTCTCTCAAGGACCATATACAGAAAGAGGATGCTTGTCTTCTCCATCATGTCTTGATTTATTGGCTTCTTTTTGTTGATGACTTGATCCTCCTGACCTCCTCTCTTGAGGGACTACAGAGACATCTTGATGCTCTTTCTCGCTTTTGTGATCTTTGAGAATGGATAGTCAACCTAAGTAAGACTAGGTTATAATCTTCAATGTGTCGAAGTGGCTCTCTCTTCCTATTATTTTCACTTCTAGGGAAAAGAGATTGAGATCACCACAACATACACCTATTTGGGGATTCAATTTTAAAGGCTTGAGACATGCTTTCCATCCTTGGCTTATCAAGGGATATGGCTCCCTTGCCCTTCTTGAGAGACATTGTTTCTAGGTCTAGGGGGCCAACTTGCTTCGGATTCATTGCGCTTTGATAGAGAGAATTCAGACCCTTATACTACATCACATTATTCGATGCAAGCAGACAATCCTGCGGTCTGTTGTTCAGGTGGAGTTTGAAGCACATCCTCTGCACCGAGAGGTCATCTTTACAATTATCTCTTTCCTTCATATAGTCTAGACTCTTGTTGTCTGCTTTGGGAAGGGCTCGGTATCCTTAGCTTGCTCTTTATGCCTCTAAGATCCTTGCCTTTGTAGGCCCCTTTGGGCGGGCTTGGGGTTGTTTTTTTAGGCTTCTAGGTTAGTTCATTTTGTGGTGATCTCTCTCGATTGCCTCCCCCTTTCAAGGACTCTCTAGATGCTTCAAGCCACCTCCTATTGTCTAAACATGACCTAAACAGGGTAATTAGAGAGGAAATTTATATACAGTGTATTCAAGGCACTTGGATTGCACCTCTTGAGGGTCTTTGCCCTAAGATCGTTTCTATTCTAAGCATTTTCTATAATTGAGCAATGGTCTTATTGTTTGATATGTGTATATGTGCAAACATTGGATGCATGCCATTAGGATCCCCTTGGGTTAGTGCGAAGTGGGTTCTCATCGGCTTCGGGTTGAGACTAATCAACACTTCCCTCCTCGAATAGGATTTGTCAACTTTGCCACTTGCAAGAGACTAAGAAAGAGGATCTCCTCATCTTCATATGTCCCACTTATTATGAGATCAGGGGGATGTTACCTTTATCGGGATTCGGGTGATTCCCTCCACATTGTTTTTTATCCAAATCAAAGATGTTTAGCTCTTTTTTCGAGGAAGGTTCTTAGGTATAGGTTATAGTGCTTGCATAGTTGTCCCCTTCCAAATCCGTCCAAGAGGATCACCTCTTTATTCTTATTGAGATCTCACTTATGTACTTATTTTATGTCTATGGCTCTTTCTTTCTTGGAATAGTCTTTTAACTTTAAGTAGCTTTGTTCTTAAATCTTAGATCTTTTCCTGGTTCTACGAGTGTAGCTACAGGAGCTGCTTTTGCTCTCCCACCGGCAATAGCCAACTGCGGCGATTTACCTGCCCCTGGGCTGGACTCTGTTGAGCTTTGGGCCTCCTAAGAGGCTTGAAGCAAGCAGCCCGGAAGCTAATAAGTACGCTTCACTTACCCATTCCTAATAAAGCCCAAACTCTTTCAGAAGTGATTTACTCTCGAGTAGGGGATTATCAATGAGTCCAAATGTCCGTTCCAAACCTCAGGCTCATTAGTATGCTTCACTTACCCCTTCCTCTTATATCTCAAAATCTTTTACCATCAGTACACTATTGTCAATGAGCCCTGATATCCATTCAAAATCCAAAGCGCTATGTATTACACTGATTGTAATCTTTTTGTCCCATTGACCTACTTTTTGTGGTCATTCATTGGACGTTAATTGGATTATCTTATTTTATCTAGGATGAGGTCTAGACAATAGGTTGCACCAGGGATCGAGAAAGTAGTGGGGTGTTTGTCTATTAGAAGTCTACAAGTGACCAGATTGTTGGAAGCATCATCTTTCTCAATTTTGAAATATTCCTACCTTCCAACACAACCATCTCTAACAGCTTACAAAGCATTTGGGCCTTCTTTACATTGTTGGGAGCATTGACAGATTTAATATACAACGTCCTCAACATGAGACAAGGAAATTCTATTCTGTATCACTCCCTCCAAGACATAATAGTGCAAATTTTTCTTGCACAAGAATGATGCTCTGCAAGTATTCTGTCCACATCTTGTATAGCCTTGGTCAAAGTCCTACCCATGGGAGTTTCATACCTGGAGGATTTGACACCCAGGCTACAAATGGCAGTAGCATCAACCATGACCTGCCATGCCAATAAGGGGATCTAGCGACATTGAAACAGAGGTTTGAACAAAACCAAACATTCTCAGCTTGGTCATTGATGAATCTCATCATTCTGTACTCTTTAGATCGGTAAAACTGTTCATTGAACTACCATCAGATTTGGGAGAAGCTGTAGGATTCACAGAAGTGTAGTAGTTTGAGCTGCAGGTAGACTGGATGCAAAAAATAGACCTTGCCCTGTTCCAGCCCTCAATTTGTCAGTTTTGCAGATTCAATGTTCTTTTTATTGGTATTTGCCTGATGGGTAATGCACTTGATAGGGTTTTTACATCATGGCAAGGTGTTTTTGACGGGTGGTCTTCAAAGGTTTATTCCCCCACTTGTCTATCTGTTTCAAAATTTACATTGAACCTTACCCTGTCAAAGTTCTTTGCAGCAGTACTAGACAAAGGCCCTCTCTTTCCATTCTTGCAGTTTGTTTTATGGTTGTTAGGGTTTTATGAGAAAAAAACAGAAGGCCAGCAAAAACTCCAAAGCCAAAATATTGCAAAACTACCTCCAATCTCTGAAAAAGTTGTATGGGGTTAAATTAAAATAGATGGACTTGAATCACAGATTTGGTCTGCCCTCCAGTGCAGATCTTGAGAAATTTTGCTGCTCAATTAATTTCTAATACCAAAAACCAGCTGGCCAGCCCCAACGTTTTGCTCTTTTTACAGAGCAAAAGTCCTTGATAAACGGTTGCAATAATCATGCAGATGCCTCTGCAGGAACCCCTTAGAAATAATCTGAACAAAAATTAATGAAGATTGATTATTTTTTAATAATATTTCTAGGGGTTCATTCACTTTTATTTTATGCCAGCCATCGAACTTGGAAGTCTGGTTAGACTTGCTGAGACTCAGCTTAATAAAAATATAGTTAATACTAGCATTGTAAAGATGCACCTATATTTTAGTCCCAGAGATTCTTTCCCATCTCAAAAGATACTAGACAGTAAAAGCTGGATTATAACTTCTGTATGTAGTGATATACTGGAATGTAGATGAACTGTTAGAAAGCTTGCATCTATCCCGAAATAATGAAAATTGGAGCCAATTTTTACTTGAGCAGAATCCTTGCTGCTGTAGATTATGAAATTAGTAGGATGTGCTACTGTGTTTACTCCTCATTATTTCTTGTTATTTGATTTCTGAAGCTTTACTTTGGATGCAGAAACGGAATGAGAAGAAAGTTGAAAGCGAGAGGAGGTATTATGAAGATAAAACCTATGTTGGCAGTGACTGAGGATTCTTTTAGGCCTCGTTCTAATCTGTTCATGTTTTAATGTGTACCTGTTCCACGTGGTGTTGTCTCCTACTTCTGCCCAACCCTATTATACCTGTATTATTGAAAGGTGTTTGGGGCATGTGTTAACTAGGTCATTTATTTGGTCCACATGGTTGTCTGGGTTACCTTCAAGATTTATTCTATCAGCCCAGAATAATTGAATAGAAATGATCATTAACACAATTTTAGGGCTTTATGTAGAATCTCCACGTGAGTTTCAAGCATCGGAGTTATTGTGTCTTTTATATTTGCTGTATTGATATTTGTATTCAACAATTTTACTTGAAAGCTTTTTTGGCATAGCTTGGCAGATTGTTGCAAGGATATTTTGTTCATTTATAAGGAAGGATATCTTACACAAAAAGGGTTATCTAGATTTGGTTTTTGGTCAGAGTTTATAATATAACAGATGGATGGGTTGGTTTAGTTTACCTTGTACTTGAAGTTCTGCAGACTGCAATGAAAGAAGACCATTTGTGCCAACAATCTTCCTCCTACTTTGCAGATGGCACTTTTAAGAATGATTTGTTCAATGTGGTCGTATACCAAGTATACTTTTGATAAGATATATGATCAGCTGAATTCAGGTCAGGTCATAATTTAATGAAACAATCATAGGTTCCAACTAGTGATCAACTATAGCAAGTTGATTCAGATTCAATCTGGAGTCATGGAGACAAGTCATTTCAGTTTTGCGCAAAGATGGGTCTGCATTTATCTTTGTTGTCTGATTGATGGCAAGGGCCACCGGTTGCCTTCTAATGGCAACACAAAACAGTAACAGCTTGTAAAAAATATTTATTTGACACTGAGGAAGTTTATGACATTATTTCTAGAGCAAGAGTAACATGTTGACCTGGAATTTGAGGGTATTTTAGTGTGTGATGTATTAATGCACCTCTGTTATGATTTCATATCATTTGCTTACAAATTTTTGAATATTGGGCAATGATTTCTTGTGGTTTTGTATCAGATCATATAATAATAATAAGAAGATTAGGTTCCAGTTTACGTTTTTATTGTATTAATTTCCTTTTCAGTTCTTTCACACTTCCAAATGTTAAAAAACTCTTCAATTTCACTAGAAAGGAAACTCACATATGCACCAATTTCACTACAATGTAAACACTCTAATTAAAAGTTTCAAGCAAAGCATGGTTTTAGGATGAAAATGCAATCAAGCAATTGATGTTATTTAAATTAAAATATAAGTTGTGATTGAAGAAGATTCATTCCATCTAACCAGTTTTTTTCTTTATCCGGCAGATATCACTTTTTACGGTATTGTTTGTATTTTCTTTGCACTATGAACAGTGATAAGTTTTGTAAAATACCCCTTCAATATAATATTTTTCAAATATAATTTACATTAACTTTACTAGTATTTCACATGTTATCATTTGGTATTTAATTTGATAATGCATGGATTTGTCATTAACTTAAACACAATCATGATTGTGGACAAGAAAATAATGTAATTACATTTTCTACTTTTAAACTTAAAATTAAGAACACATAACCTAAATATTAAGGAATGCATAAACTCAAAAGCATATCAACATTTAAAAAGGCATTATAATTTAAATTTCATCCCTTGTAGATTTTCTAACACCATTTACTAAGTATGATAATGAAGGAATATCTTGATTTAAATTTCATCCCTTGTAGATTTTCTGACACCATTTACTAAGTATGATAATTTAAATTCCATCCCTTCTTTTCTCTTGGAAAAGAGAAAACAACTTGGTGCTTCATAAAATAACGGTGGACATAAATGTGTTTTTTTTTTTGTTAATTTCATTGGGGATTGCCAATCTTGTATCTTTTAACATGGCTTCAGCACTTCACTCCCTCCAAGGAGGGCTCCTTCCATAATATTTGCTCTTCCATGCCTCGTGTCTTGCAATAGTTTATAATTTGATGTCAAGAATCACTAAGCCACCAAGTTGTCTAACGATGTAACAAAGTTTCACATTTCTTTGTTTCACATCTTGACTGAAGGAAATATCAATGATCACTAAGCTACCAACTTCTTTGAAGATGCAACAAAGTTTCAAACTGTAATAAAAAATATCCTTTCTTTTTAATTCCAAGTTTCCCAATGGAAGCTTTTAATAAAGCTTGATTGGAGGGGGCATGTCACAATGTCAATAATACTTTTATACAAAATTGATACTGTTGATACACACAAGCTTAGCTGTCCAATAGGAAATGTTTTTTTTCAATTAAGATTAAGAAAGCTCAATTGAAGCTACAAGGAAAACCGAGGATTATAAAATCTTGCATCCCTCAAACTAGGACTAAGAACAGATAGCCAACTAGTATTGACAAGTTTGCAAACTTTGTTTAAAATACTGGATCTTTTTCTAGTTGATCTTAATCTTGAACACTGGTTCGAGATGTCAAGCAGAGCATGTCCTATAAAAGAAAAAAATGTCTGCAGAGTAATCATTAGCACGTTCTAGTTATCACTGAACCTAGTCATGTGTTTTTTAGAAAATGATTGAGTTGATGAAATCCTCAATATAGTTTTTGCCAGATACATGCTTCTAATAAAAATATAATTATCAAGAATATCCCCCCTTATCATAAATGAGGTTTATTTAGCCTTACAATTCGGAGGAGAGTATGTTTGGGCCACAGAGCCAAGTCCTTTTTCAAACTCTTTTAGGATGCATACATTCAATAGTGATGGGTTTCCAACTAGAAATGTATTTTGTTACGTAACTTTAGAATAAGCCTGGTACTTAATTAATGCAATCTCCAAGCAATTTGAGTAGTCCTTGGTAACCCATAACTTGTCTAGTTGATGAGGTCCTAAAATGCCTTAAATCATATGGTTTAATGTTTAATCTTGGCAACTTGTCATCAGCCATGTCCTTGTGAGCTTTGTTAATTCATGTCATGAAATGCAAGAATCTCAAATCATTGCATGAGCAGCAGTTTCAAGATTATCTACCCTTTGAGTTTACACAAATATTAAGTCTCTTTTCATTCATGTTTAGTTTGTTAATTTTATATTTATTTTCAACTTTTATTGTGAGATTTGTCATAGACCCCTCCACGAATGGAAAGGTTTGTATGGAGTGTCTTTCCCTGACATGAATGTTGGATTGCATGTCAGGTGTCCTTCGTTATAGTGTAACTCTTTGCACGTAACATTAATGACACATTAGAAGAGTGTAATGGAAATTGTGGAGGGAGGTTCTTATCTGTTCAAGGGACATGGAGATTTAGAGTTTTCATGAATACAATTTTCCTACCTTCCTAAGCAAATATAGTGTTCTCTGACACCAGATTTTTTTATTATCAACCTTCCCAGTCTTGATCCATCTATCATCATATCAATAAATCTACACCATTGGGTACTGGTCTAAAGGAAAGGATCCTATAAATATCCAGAATGTAAGATGATAGAGTATGTCAACTACAACGAAATGTAACCAGATCATTGTGCTGCCAGTGTGTAATCCCCGAGGGAGATCTGCACAACCAAACAACATGTTAATGAACAACTGTGTCTCGACTTGTTACTGCATCTTCTAGTTATTCCATACATTTACAGAGTCTTGATATTTTTTGCTTAACTAAATCTTCTAACCCTGTAGGGTGTATTGATTAATTTTATAATCCAGAGGTTGTCATAGTATACTTTCTATCTGTTTTGCATAGCCAGATTTATGGGTTTGTTTCAGTTAGAACACAATATGTATGTTTTCATGGACTCAAAGAAATATGATGTTCTTACAGTCCTTGAGCATAACTAAAGGTGCCTCTAAGAAAACTCTAGCATCCTCATAGTATAATATCTGCACTCTTATTAATCACTCTACAGTTAATTATTTACAAGATAACCAGATATCGCAGATGAAATACTAAATGTTTTTGATAATTTCATTAGGCTTCATAAAAATAAATAGTAGTTGAGAAAAAGAAATTACAAATGCGCAGTTAGTTTTAATTTCTTAATAGACTACAAGATTAATTAGGAATGGTAATTTTTCTATTTTCTGTTTCAATTTCATTGATCTTTCAGTGGTACTGAAACCACATGAATAATGAAGCTATTGTTTGATTTTTGATAATATAAATACTACAGTTTAGTAGCACTCAAAAACTTTAAAGTTTGGGAGCAAAAGAAATTGGTTTCACCCACTTGTAACCTTGCTGAAGCCCAAAATTAATCAAACTTGTGCATGTTTAAAAAGGTTGTTATGGATTCCAACCACCAAGCAAGGGTCCAAGGAGACAATTTTAAAAGAGACTTCCTTCGATGGATCACTTACTATAACTTCTTATCGAGTCTCAGTGCATAAAATGCTCTATTTAGGATTTGTTATGCATGATTAGTACTAGTATTTTGTGGCGAGTGACATTTCTGATGATCCCATGGCTGGCAACTTTTAGACTAGACTCCCTCTTTAATTTTTTTATTCTAAATTTTGGCTGGTAAGAATCAAGGTTAAAAAATATGTCATGACTAATGCCATCTCCACTCGCCCACGTTATCGAGTAGCATGTGAATACACAACAACCCCTTACAAGGTTCTAAGGCTTTAGAGATTTCTCCAAATACACAAGGACCTCTTCAATCTACATTGGTAATTCCCTGACATTGATCTGTCGCCTGCCCTGATCTCTAGATGGAAGTGCATCTCCACCTACTTGAGATCACCTAAATCTTGGCATCTCACCAAGATCCTCTCCTTGGTCTCTCACCAAGGTCCTATACTCATGGCATGCAATACGAGTCATATCTCTTGGTATTTCACCAAGAGTCTCTAGGTCTTGACATCTCACAAAGATCCTCAACCTTGGTCTCTCACCAAGGATTTCTACCTCCTGGCATATCATCAACGGTCACTACTCTTGGCATATCACCAAGAGTCTCTCCCTCTTGGCATATCACCAAGATCCTTAACTTGGCCTCTCACCAAGTGACTTCCACCCGAAGTGGATCCTGAAGCTGATCTGCCCATTTCCATGGCCAAGTGAGGCTCAAGCCTCCGTGGTGCCTTGTTGCTCCTCATCAATCTCTGATGCTCTGAAGCCCCTACACCAATCCTCTGTCTCAACAACTTTGAAACTGAAGTTGTCCCGGGTGGACCAGTCACCCTTGAAGATGGTGTCCTCGAAAACTAAGTTTAGGCTCCCTTTGAATCACTACTCTGAGTCAATAGGTTCTCCTCAACTTTGTCTCCCCACCTGACGTTGGATGGTGTATTAGCTGACAAATAACTGACGAATGCACACTCTCACAAATTGTGCATCAAACTCCTCCTTGGTTGTCACTACCATACCACCTTGTTGCCTCTTCATTTTCCTCTTGGGACCTTGTTCAACATAGTGCCCCGTCTCACCACAAGCAAAGCATCTCACTTTGCTTATGTCCTCCTTCTGCCCACTGCCACTCTCTGGTGGTTGGGTCCCTCCCTTGGGACCCTGTCTCGCACCCTCTTCGATCTTCTTCTTTCCCTTTAACCAAAGAGCAATATCCTCATCCCCCAAGGCATATGCTGCTATCTTGAAGACCCAGAGTTGCACCTCAACTCTCCTGTACAAAATCGTCCCAAAGTCTCTCCCAAGTAGGCATGACCTCCCAGGCAACGATACCTCATACAAATGAACCCCAAGGTTTGGAAAACCTGTTCAAAGTTGTCCTTACCAAAAAATTTGGATCCACAATCTCTCCGACCACTGCTAACTCATCTATGATCCGAGTGAATTTGTCTAAGTATGATGTGACTGTCTCGAAATCGAGCATCTGAATGCTCCTAAGCTTCTCTTGCAGAACCATCTTCTGATTCTGGTTGGGACTCTGGTAAAGCTTGCACAAGAATGCCCACATCTCAAATGCAATGTCTTTACTAATTAGATGGGGTATGATGTGGTCCATCACCGCATCACAAATCTCTTTGCCTTGATGTTATCCTTCCTGAAATCTGATCCAACAATGGTGATGGAGCAGGTGCATGAGGAATCACCACAGGAACTTGAACTATATCTCGTAGTTCAAGGTCCTCCAAGACGAAAGTGATCTTGGTCTTCCAAGGGGACTAATTGCTAGCTCTGTCTAGCCTATCCTTTGTCCGCATCTGGGACACCGACATGGTTGTCCACTAAAAACCAACACTGAAGCTCACATTGATGCAAAAATTGCAAAAGAACTCAGCCTCACCACTTGACACACAAGCGGAAGTAAGGTTGTCCAAACGTGTCCACAAAACAGTCCTCCAACTGTCCAACAAGTCTGCTCACACACTGTCCACTAACTCTACCAACAAGCTGTCCAAAATCTGCCACCAAGCTGTCACAAGACTGCCCACAAGATGCTCTAGAAATCAATAAAATTTAGCCAACAAGGGTCTGATCCATGAAGAAAACTGAGGTCCTATGAGGCTACTAACTAAGGTTTGTCTTTTGACCTTGAGATTGGCTCTAAGTTTCAATATTCAAAATTGTTTTTGTTCTTTTAGGACAAAATAGTTTAGTAACTTTCTGTCCATAGTTTTTGTAGGTTAAGTGTTCTTTGAGGTGCCCTTGCAAGTGTTTTCGTAACCCAAAGTTAGCACATGCAATATAACTCAAAACAAGTAACAATTCCTCTAGATTTTAACAACACAAGTAAGTTGATCTACACTCTAAGCATGCATGAAATGAACACAAGTATTTTTGGTCAACATGACCTTGGATAAAACCCCTCCGAGGAAAACCAATTTGGAATGGAAGTATATATAAGTGGTGTCTAAAGCATGAGATACAACAAGTACATGAAACAAATGAACCTGATATAAAGACAACCTCTCTCAAGATGCTATACAAGTCCAAGAAGGTGAATGTGCCCAAGCATGGTGCACCCTTCTCCTTTGTTGCTCAATTCCACTGAAGTGAAGCACCCTTGACCTTGGATGCTCTAAAAAAGAATCCCTTGCACACAAATGTGCTCTGTGTGTTGCCTCTCCACTGAATCAAACAAATCTGACTTCCTCCAACTGTAGTTCCTACCTGCTAGGTGTGCACCCTCCTCTGAGCAAGTGTGATCACCACTAAATAATAGTCTCTAGCTATCATAGCTCCTCCATGAATAGAAGCGTCCAAGCTGCCCTCTTCCAATGCCTCTAACCTCATGCTCCTCCTCAAGCTCTCTAAGTGAACATAAGAGTGAATGAGCCTCCTTTTGCCCTATGTGCCTCTCTTAAGGAATCATAAGAAAACCTAAAAAGATCAATGGCTAGGATCAATCCAAGCCATATCTAATCCATAGTTGAGATCTCCTCAAAAAGAATCTCAACTCAAAACCCATTTTGGGTTAAGTTTCCATAGTTCACTTTGTCCCCCAATTCACCCACAAAGTGAATTAATAGTCACTTTTCACTCAAGTGACAAATTTCACCGTTTTGACTTAGGAAAATGTCAAAGTGAAATTATACATAAAGTATAAGGCACAATGAGTCAAATATTTCCCTCTTGTGGTTAGAGACCCACAACCACAAGGGTGCCACTTCCCGAGGTACACCAAAACTCAACAGAAAAGCCCTTTGATCTATACTTCATAAGGTACCAATATAAATATGCATCTTTTCTTTGTTTTCTTGCAAATGCTATCCGACAAACTGTATTAAATGTTGCTAGTGTAACTGTAAACACATGGACACTGAATAGTAATAGGCTCTTTGATCAACTTTGGTATTGGAGCACCTAAGTTCCCTTAGTGAATTTTCCTCCAGATGCAGTACTAGGTGAAGCTCTGGAATACACAAACCTGCCTTTCATCAAAACATTCACTGATGCCTAGCCTTTCCCTAAGGTGTAGAACATGTGGATTCTCAAGCTCCCCCTTGCTCTAAGGATCTAAGATCATCCTTCTCAAGAAGAGTTCTTTTCACAGGTCATTAGCTAACAAGGAAGAAAAATCCAACAGATTTCAATATGGACCTTGATTCGTTAGTGCCAACAGTTTATATCTAAACAAGTGGCGAATTAGCTTTGACCAAACAGTTTTGGAGTCCCAATTTGGGTTCTCCTCTTCTATTTCTTCCAGATCATCTCTAAAAAGGAGAAATCTTTGAACTAATTGTTAGGTTAATCTCGACTTGTCCAAGGGTAGTTAGGCTAACTTTGATTCGGTTAACTGTAGGTCGTTTATTGGCCAATGGTATTTCATAAGACGAAGCCTACTTAAGGCCTGATGAATTCCATTGTAAAGTGGCTTGAGTTGACTAGCTGGGCTGGATTGGCCAAGGGGAATAGAAGATATCTTTGAAGGTTGGTTTTCCCAGTAAGGGTTTCCAGGGTAAATCCTATGTGTATGGTGCTTGTTGGACTGTTTGATGTTTCTCTCTGTGTGCGATTATAATATTAATAAGCAACACAGACATGAATGATGATAATATATCTCACACAAGGATTTGTATGGAGGCAGCCCTGGATAAAATTTTTACCTGAAGCTATAAACTTGAAATTCCTGGAAATGGGATTATGAACAAATGTCATTCAATGTAATTGGTTTTATGTATAGAAACTTTGCAAAAGATTACAGTGAACCCAAAAGTGCAGCAGCAAATCGAAGCAAAAAAATAATCCAATGAACAAAACAAAGATGGCAAAGGTTTCATCTCAGCCAAAAGATGCATGGCAAGAAAGTCCAGATGAGATGAAAAGAAAAAGGGAAATCGGACTGTTCAATGGGTCAAGTCATTGAAAATTCTAGAGAACCTGACAGATTCATTGCCAGAGTGCAAAAATGCTAAAACTAGAGAACTCGAAAAGTTACCCAGGGGGAAGAAGAGCCGCCAGTAGAATGAAGACGTAGAGCCTTCAAAAGGAAAATTTATGCATGATCACTTGTACAAGAAAGAAGCTGTACCAAAGCAAGAAATTCCAAAAGACTAAGCCACCCATTATCTTGGAAAGCCATCTAGAGGAACTGGTAAGAAAAGAAATTCCAGGCAAAACTGGATATCAGATGGAGGAGCTTCAATACTACACTGATGCCAAAAGCAAATCACAGTGAAGAAAGGTGATTACCTTATACACCACGAATTGGATCTTGGTGGGGCACTTCAATCTCATTTCAGACCCATCAGAGATGAAAGGTGGCTTTTTTGGAACAGGTCCTTCTAGAGAGTTTATGAAAGACCTGGTATACTCATTTAACTTGGTCGATCTCAAACACATAAGAAAGATCTACCTGGACAAACAAAAGGAAAGGGAAGGCCTTTTATTGCTAAAAGATTGGACATTGCTTTTAATGGAATCATATATAGATGATAACCATGGAGACGAGGAATCTTCCGAATCCTATCTCTGATCATAAACGAAATTATATTGATATAAAGTGGCAGGACTATGAACATTCCATCCCCTTCAAGTATAGTCTACATTGATTCCATCTTGAAATTTTTCTCGATTGGATTAAAAATTCTGGGAATACTCCAATATCTGCTCTAGATCAGCGTATCATATATGGAAGATAAAAATCAAAAGCTTAAAGTTGGAGATAAAGGATTGTGTAAAGCAAAATGTCAAAGGCAAAGGGGAACAAAAGGCCTGGATTGGGAAACTAGATGAAAATGAAAAGATGATCGAGCATGAAGGCCTTTCAGCCAAAAACTATTAATCCAGAATTCTTTGGGAAACTAGAAGAAATAAAAAAGATGATCGAACATGAATACCTTCAGCCAAAGCATTAGCATTTTGAATTAACAGTTCTTTGCATAGAAGAAAAAAGAATCATATAGCCGATATTATCAGAGAAGATGAACTTTTCTCCAGGAACCTTCTTTCATAAAAATGGAGGCAAACGACTATGTCCTTGAACTTCACCGAAACCAAGTGGATAGGGAAGAATCCCAAGAACTTTTGCTGCAAAGCACATCCCAACCGTAACAAATGAAGCAGAAAATGAGATCTTAATGCAGCCAATCACACTAGATGAACTACAGAAGACTATTCTCTGTGAAGGAAGATAAAATGATACATGGGATGTTATTCATAGAGTGATACATAAAGACATTAAGGTAATTTATAAGACAAAAAACATATCAAGAACAATAATTTTATTCTTTTTAGCCAGTCCTGGTGTATAGAAAATATGCCAAACCCAATATATTTAAGTTTTGAACCTTTCTTAACCTCAATCACATATTTCTTTAAGGAACATAAACTATTAGCGAATGCAAAGCATCTTCTTGTAAGGATAACACAACTAAACATGAATAATATTTAAATATGTTAATGGAGTCCATTAGCGTGCACCATGAATGTGGAATGACAAATGCAACTCTAATATCTTATCTTATGAATAACATGTTGCCAGTAAGTGTCTATGTATGTATGTATATGTGTTGAATCTGTAAACGAATGTGAATGAAGATATGCCAAATAACAATGAAAAGACTTGTAAACCTTTCACCAATGATTGCATGAAGTAAAGAGCATGAAACTATGTTGATTGAGTGCAATATGACAAACCCTAATGGCTGAAGATATAATTATTACAACAATGACTATGAATGCTTTGGAATGAAGATGCAAACACAAAATCCTAAAGCTAACACAAATCGTTAGAGAGAGAGAGAGATAAACTAGGGTTTTGGATCACTTGCAAATGAGAAGGACTAGTGTCGTCTTGAATCCTTGGACATATGGAGTCAATGCAGCACCTTTAATGGAGGCTAAAAACGAGAAGACTTGAAGAATTAAAACCCTAGGACTATACCATCATAAGCCTATGTCAATCTTCTAGGAACAAACGCTAAGGTTTATACAATCATAAACCATAGGTGTCGTCCTACTTCTTCTAGTGCGTCTAGCAGGGAGATAAAGTGAACTAGGTTAAACCCTAGACTTTAACCAAGCAAGAGACAAGGTTAGGGGGGTGTACAATCACAATCCCTAACTTGACCCTATAGATGCTTCAACAAATTTAAGATGGACAAACAAGAAAAGGGGATAAACAATCTTAATCCTTCCTTGGGGTTTCTAACAAAAATAGTTCGAGGAAACAAGATAACATGCAACTATTAATCATCTAATAGAGCATTCACCAAAATATACCAAGAACAGACACTTAAAATTGGAAAGAACACTTACTATGCCAAGTCGCTATGCATGAGGAAACCCTAGTTTCATGAAAATCCACCAAGACAAGAGAAAGCATCCACAATATCACTCCAAAAGTGCACGCATAAGAACTCCATAAGAAGACAAGTAGCCATGATTCTCCACAAGTGCGAGTTGTGATTTGGAAAATGAGGAGCGCTAGCCTCTTTATATGAGGCAACGCTAGTGCTACAACCCTAAAAAAGCCCCTAAAACATAAAGTATCAATGATACAAGTTGGATAGGTCATGGTTGAACCCCAAAATAGCCTCAAACATAAATAAAACATGCTAATACACCAAAACTTCCCCTTAAAAGTGACACGTGTGAGTGTAGGATGCCACAATGAAGGTGATGTTGTGCTCTAGAAGGGTGCAAGGGCCTCCAAAGGCCACGTCTTGTCATCAAAAGGTGCAAAGCATGGTGAAAAGTCACACCTCATCAAAGGTCACATCTCATCGTCAAAGGACCCCAACTCATCATTAAAATGGATGCCCTAGTGGTATGGTGGCCCTACCATCATAGCACATGAAGTCATCATCAATATGCTCAACGTCCAAGGTGGAAAAAGCCAATGTCCAAGGTGAAAGGAGGGTCCATCATCTCTCCAAGGGGTGTCCAATCATCTCCAAGTGCAAAGTCCTCAAGCCAAATCCTATCGTGGCTCCAGGGTGCACTGTCCAAAGTGTGGGCTTCTTGCCTACCTGATAGCCAATCTGACCATATCTGCAATATCTGAGCTCATTTGTCCATTGTCCAAGGTCCAGGAAGTATGAAAAAGTGTCCCAAGGTGTGTCTAGTCATCATATGGCCCAACGCTTTGCATCAAATGTGCAACGTCCTCCAAAGGACCATGTCAAGATGCACATGACCAAACAAGGCCTGTAGAATCAGGTAAAACCAACAACTACAAGATACCATAGCCATTAGAATCATACAAAGTAAGCCATCAGTTAATACAAAAGCCACATAAGCAATTCACATTAGGTATCTTCTTCAGACTTCACATTAGCTCAAGACTTTATGCAATTTGACAAGTTTAAGCATGGTAGAACCATCAAAAGGCCCTATTAGATGTGTGCCAGTACCCAAGTAGAGGGATATTTCCCGAGAAACCTATCAAAGTGCAAGTATGGTGAATGAAATGGTTGGGGTTACTTCATGGTGATGGAGTCATTAACATGCAAGGTACCGTGCTTAGTCCATTTCCATGAGCGCCTTTGTAGAGGGAGCGCTTGCTGCTTGAGATACCTTTTATTCGGCAGTGTGTGTATTAGGTGTGGCAGTACCCAAGTAGAGGGATATTTCTCGAGAAACCTATCAAAGTGCAAGTATGGTGAATGAAACGGTTGGGGTTACTTCATGGTGATGGAGTCACTAACATGGAAGGTACCGTGCTTGGTCCATTTCCATGAAGCGCCTTTATAGAGGGAGCCCATGAAGCGCCTTTGTAGAGGGAGCGCTTGCTGCTTGAGATACCTTTTACTCGGCAATGTATGTATTCTAAACCCCTTTTCTTGCTTTTTGACATTCTTTTTATGCATTGCAAGTCCCCTTTTCAAGTTTCAAGCACTTTATTCTTTCTTTTCTTTTCTTACTAGGATTGAGTCCTTTTAATTGATATGCATTCAGTGCATTAGGACTAGGGGCAATCGCCCCATAGTGAGTGGGCAAAGCTCAAGCTGACCTTTGGCTTTTGACTTGGTCATTTAATATCCCATTATTTCTTCTTTCTTTTATAACATGCTTTCTTTTTCTTATTCATTTTTTCTAGCAATTACATCAACATCAACATCAATGTTCTAGCCCTTCTTCTATTAGGAAAATGAACCATGGGCCTTTTTGGTGTACATGTAACAGCCATTACTGAAGTTTAGTACATTGTGGAAGGCCCTAGGATGGAAAGTGTTAAGTATGGGGGGAGCGGTACATTACCCCTATCAAAGCYTGTGTTAAGTATGGGGGGAGCGGTACATTACCCCTATCAGAGCCTGTGTTAAGTATGGGGGGAGCGGTACATTACCCCTATCAAAGCCTCCCAGTAGTACACTTGTTCCCCAAGAGTGACAAYGTTGGACTAGGACACAAATGATGGCCACCAAGGTGAAACAAAACAAAAAACATAACTTCCAAGCTTATGATTCATTACCCGACTTCAACCCATGATCCTCACCTAAATGCCTAATGCATTAAATATGACACTTTACATGAAACAATGACTAGTGTACCTCGTGTGTGCTGGACCAACATCATTGGATGAACAATGTTGATCAAGTGCAATGAGATGGGTTGGATGAGGGTGAAGGCATCTGAGGGGCTGCTGTCTGTGGAGAATATTGATCATCATCATCGTCATCAGGATCACTGTCTTCATTGCGGGCCATGAGACATGATCTCCTCTAGTTACCCCTAGGTGAGAGGGGGTAACAGGGCAGAATATCAGATTTATAAAAGATCTATAGCTGAAACATATTGTAGGGGTAAAACACGGTAATAGAAAGAGAGATTGTGTACAAACTCTCAATATTTACCAACCCAAAAGAAGTTTTGTGATGAACAAAGAGAACCATACAAACTAAGTAGACATCATTTGCCAATGGATAATACTGCCAGATCAACATCCATTGCATTGGGACAAAATCTAGTAATACTTATGATGGGGAGGTACATAAATTCAGACAAACAGCAGATCCCGACATAGTTCATTTGTATAAACTACAAAAGGGACCAATCCTTGCCAGCCTGGATACCATCACCAAATTTCAACCAAAAAGTTAATAACGGACATCTCTGAGATTGCAAATACTTCATATATCCCTAATGAAGTTTTTCCGTGCCAACCCCAGGTAGTGGAAATCGGCTAGCAAATGATTCAACTTGGCTTTTGAGATCAGAAATGCTACTTTGTTTCTGGAAATCATCTGACTCAATAAATTCTATAAAATCTTTCAATTTTGTGCCCTGCACAAAACTCTTAGCTTCAATAGCTATCTGCACTCCCTCGTGTATCAAATCTGCAACCTTAATGAAATCATTCTCAAGAAACCCACGGGTGGTCAAGGCAGGAGTTCCTATACGAATACCACCGGGAACCATAGCACTTTTATCACCTGAAAATGCAAGACGTGAAGGTAAGCTTTATCATCTCAGAGGAAGAGAAACCAGTGCCTCACCTACATAAACATATAAAGTGAAATTCTTCTAACCTGGTACAGAGTTCTTGTTGAGTGTGATAGAAGCACATTCCAAAACCTTCTCTACTCTTGCACCATCAATGCTCTGTCCAATCATTACCAAGGCCAATAACGTATAGCATATTTCATTAAAGCAGCTGAATCTAATAAAGAGAAACATATAAGCATGCCAATTGGTCCAGCATATATACAGATGGTGCTTACCAAGGGCCTTAAATCAACTAGAACTAGGTGATTGTCACTACCACCAGACACCAGATTGTAACCAAAATCCATTAGCCTTTTTGCAAGGGCTCGACAATTTGCTACAACCTGCCAAAAGTATTGCACTTTAATCAGAAACAACAGATATTCACATAATAATTCATATGAATGAATGTCACAGAAACTTAGATATGTGAGGGCTATCGCCTATACCTGTTGTTGATAAGCCTTGAACTCTGCAGTAACAGCCTGCTTTAAACAAACAGCCAGACCTCCTATGGTATGGTTGTGTGGCCCTCCCTAAAGAGACACAAATGATACCATGTATATATTAGAAACACAGCGATATAAAATTTATAAATCCAACATTATGATATTTACTGAAACAGGGAAAGAATAGAAGTTGGAGGAAAAGAGAGAATTCAAATTTCATATTGACCTGTAACCCTGGAAAAACTGCATTGTTGATAGCTGCCTCTAGGTCAATCCCCAATACTGTTTCCTTCTTGAAGAATATCATGCCTCCTCGAGGACCTCGTAAAGACTGAAAATAAAGTTCCCCCAATCCAAAAAAAAATCAGAGTGAAAAACACCAAAAGCAAAACACAAAAAAACAATTGCCAGTCAATTCAAAATGAAACAAGACAAGCAATAAGTGATGAGACTTGTCATAATTTCTCCTTGATATGATCAGAAACAGAAACAGCATAAATAAATGGAAAACAAGGAAATTCAGAGTGCAGATAGGACCAAATACATAATGAAAGGTTACACTTCTTGGCCCTAAAATCATGGAATGTATTAATAATAGACCCAAACAGATACATTCCTCTCATATAGTCAGATTTTTAAATCCAAAAGGTGAACTGCAGAGCATCGACTCACCTTGTGTGTTGTAGTCGTCACTACATCACAGTAGTCAAATGGATTGGTCATTACGGAAGCAGCTATAAGGCCACTTATGTGTGCCATGTCCATCATTAAGTATGCCCCAATTGTGTCGGCAATCTTCCAAACAACAAAATTTTAAGTTCGTATTAAATAAAATATAAAAATCCAAAAGTAGAACATACTTCATAGTAGTAAAACAATGAAACATATTAACAAAGCTCTGTTGAAAATATAACATTTCTGGAAAGAGAACTTTTAAAAGATGTCTTTTTAAGGTCCCAGCTATAATACCTGCCTCATACGAGGGTAATCAAAGTCTCGAGGATATGCACTAGCACCAACAACGATGATCTTGGGCCTAAAAAGACTAGCAGTCTTCTCAAGCATTTCATAGTCAATGAGTCCTATTAGCCAAAAGAACAAACACCAACATTTGCCCTTGAACACTTCCCCTAAAATCCGGTTCAATGTTTGTTACTTCTAGAACTGTTTGTCTTTATTACTAATGGGCTGACCAAGCAACCTTACCTGTGCACTCATCCAGGCGGTATGGCATGGATTCAAAGTAAATTGATGTAGCAGATACTCGCCTCTTTGCAGTCATGAATCCATGAGACAGATGTCCTCCATGTGGCAGGTCCAAACCCTGAATGTTATGCAACAATTCAAAGCAAATTTTGAATTTTCACATGTTATATGCCCAAAAAAGGGGATAAAAATCTCATCAAAGGTCTGAATTTCAGGCCAGACACAAACACACCATAATGCGATCATGTGGTTGGAGAAGAGCTGTGTAGACAGCAAAATTAGCAGGGGACCCAGATAATGGTTGAACATTAACACCCCATGCACTACTGTCAAGATGGAATGCTTCCAGGGCCCTCTTCTGGCAAAGCCTCTCACTCTGATCAATGAATTCATTGCCAGCATAGTATCTGCACGGCGTCAATCCCAAACCAACACAATCACTAATAAATATAGAAAAATTCCAAAAACTATATCCTTGATTGAGATAGCATATTTTTCAGCAAAACAATTTCTATTGATCAAAAAACAGATACTGATACTCTTCAGCCCCTGGAACATCTCTAGGTCCCAACATTATAAAGTTGAACTCAGAACCCAGTAGGAAGATTTCGAACCTCCAAAGTTACTAAAAAGTGTAGAACTAAAACCAAAAGAAATTTTCTTTGATAAGAAAAAATAGCAAAGCAACAAGTAAAAGTTACCAAGCAGTTCAGACACCATCATTATTATCATATTATGACTGTGCCAGTCTCTACATTCCAAGTCACTTTAGGCACTCACCTCTTACCAGGGAGGCCTTCTGAATACTTGTTTGTTAGGCATGATCCAACGACTTCCATCACTGCCCGAGATGTAAAATTTTCGGAAGCGATAAGTTCCAAGCCTCTGAACTGCCGCTGCTTTTCTTGCTCAATTATTGCATGCATTTCAGGATCAAGTTCACTCAAAGGAAGATCTACAAAGTCCTGCTTGCCCTCTGCGAGAAGTGATTTATAAATTAACTACAGAAATGTAATATATTTATTGCCCTCAGTTAAAGAAGTTGGGTTCGACCAGAGCATTATTGTTATTGGGGCCTATACTTTCTGTATACAGAGTAATCCTAGAGGGATCCAGATTGAGACCATTGTTTGGCAAATCATTGAGTGACTCGCTAACTCAACCCCAAATATAACTAGAACTAAGATATTTGCAACGGAAAATGAAGATAAGCATCATATGATTAACAGCCCATTTCACACATGAATCTGTTAAACAATTCTGCCAAGATAAGTCGAATTAAATTCAACCATTCTCTATGTTTTTTCTTACTTTTTTTGAAATGCCCATTGTGATCAATGGTTGTTATTCTGATTTAGGTCAGTTCACACAAACTGTTTATGTAAGATAAATTTGACATACAGCAATTACAAATATCTTGAAGGGTTCATTAACAAAGCAAAAATTCATGCAAAAGTTAGTCAAAATCAGTGGTTATCAATTTATGAAAAAATACCCATTCAAAACGTATCTTACTTAAACAGCCTCTGTAAAGTAGCCCTTAATTCATCTTGAAGTATGTAGAAACAGCCTCTGTAAAATGCCCCTTAATTCATCTTGAAGTATGTAGGGCAATTTCTTCCGGTCTGTAAGAGTGTCATTTATGTATTTAAGAACATTTAGGTATTCAGGTTTTGTCCTAAAGTAAGTCAGACATCATTTCATATAATTTCATCACATTGAGAGAGAATTTTTTCACTGTATTACATCTGAATGGCGAACCACAAATACTCACCAGGGAAGTTGCAGGGTTGCGCTGGTACCGATGGTGAAGGCTTTCCCATTGTCAAGCTTGATCTGATACAAAATAATTTATATGATGGACAGGACCTGGAACCTCGACATTTACTGCTCCTCTGCTGCCAGGTAGCCCCCAAAACTCGTGAAGTTTTGGACGAGATGTTTGCAGTTGGGTTCAGAATAGGGTTACCCAACAAACCCTTAGCTGCTGCTTCAGGTCCCATTATGAATTGTATCAAAAATAGTTTCAACCAAAACAAGGGCTAGCTCTCCTCTGTATCCACTTCAAAATTCAAAATGCAGAAACTGTGAAAACACACACACCACAATAAGGGAGTATAAATGGAATCAATTCCAAAAGAGCTTTTCATTTCAATATAAAAAAAAATGCGATGGATTACCTTTGCATGGCTATGCAAGAGTTGTAACAGTGGCTATTGTCGACGTATCCACATGAACATGATATTGCTGCAAATAACATTTTACACCTTAATGTATCTTACGGGGGAAATGATTGTATCCTATGAAATTGCCACTTCTCATTTTTAAGGGGTAACTCTATTAGGGTTTGAATTTTAGAGCTTAAAGCTATTTATACTTTGAAATTGCTTAATATTTCATTTTTCGGAGGAACTCTATTAGAGTTTCAGTTTTAGAGCTTATAAGTCTTCCAAAGCTATTTATACCTTGATGTATCTTATTGGAAAATGATTATATCCTATGAACTTGCCTAACTTATCTTATTGGGAAATGATTATATCCTATGAAATTGCCTAACTTCTCATTTTTGAGAGAAACTTTATTAGGTTTTGAGTTTTAGAGTGTATAAGTCTACCAAAGTGATTTACTCATGTCCTTATTGACATTACTCAATGTCTTGTTTTTTTCATGGGTTTGAGTTGGCACTAACCAATTTGTTGATTTTTTTGTAAAGCTTGTGGGTGTTTTAAATGACAAAGCTTAGGCTCAAGTTCAAATCCATTGTCCATTTATTGTTGGACTTAAAAATGAAATTCTTGTGTCTAATAATAGTGAGTACAATGATTCTTCCTAAGGCATCTTGGAAGTTTGTCATTGAGCTCTACCGTGAGGTGTTTTCAAGACTCCTAAGGAAACTCCTTACATTACAAATTTTGAATATGAAGATGTGTATAATTTCTATAAGGAAGAAACACTACTTGGGTTATTTGTTGGTAGGCTTCCTCCTAAAGCCATTATTAAGGATTGGGTTAAAGAAGTATGGGAACCCCAAGGTTGGGCATTGTGCCAATACCGAGAACCCAACCAAAGGCTTCTCCTTGCTTTCTTTCTTTAAGAAATCTAGTGCTAACGATATTGTTTCTCATGGACTTTGGGTATGTAAAAATACTTTGGTTTTTCTCCATGGGTTGGGTGTTTCTTTGTTGATTGCATCACTCAACTCTCTTCACCTATTTGGGTTGAGTTCCTCGGCCTACCTATGTAGTTTCGGTCTTTCCTATAGTGCATTTTGACCCTATACATGAGTTCATTGATCATGATCCAATGCTTTTTTTAAACCCTAGGTCCCAAATAAGGCTCAACCCTTTTGTCAATTTGTCCAAGGATATGAACGATTTTTGTCCTTCTCTAAATGGGAGATAAAATGATGAAGTAAATGATCACATACATCAATTTGTCAAATACGTATTTCCAATGTGAGAGTCTAGACCACAAAATCCATGTAGTACCCCACTTTTGACTCTTGGAAGGAATACATTCAAATTATGTATAAATTCTAAATGTGTGGTTAGTATGATAGAGGTCATGACATGTGAACTTATATAAATGACCTTGTAATGTAAATTTTGTAAATATGTTTTGTATGGATTCGTAGTATGGAGCTCAATGTCAAGGTCCTTCTAGAGAATGGTTATATGTATAGATGTTGTAAATATTATATATATTCATTGTGTGGTAGAGTTATCACGTTGCACTCTATGCTATGTAAAAATGGCAATGCAGAAATATAATATATAATAGTTCAAGATGGTTCTTGAGAGCACAAAGGGGATATGAATCTACAAGAGGGAAAGAGGGTCTATGGGAAACAAAATATTTCTTATGAAGTGTTAGATGAAGAACTCCCACCCTTTCCATCATGCAAGCAAATATGAATTCATGAAGAGATTGGTGAAGGAAACTCCACTTCATATAAACAAAGAGTATGGGATGGGTACCTTGTAATGAGAAGTACCATTATTTTGGGAAATTGTGGTAGTTTCTCATACCATTCCATTTTCCCATTGCATTGCATTCATTCTCCATTGTTTCCATTCCCCTACAACATTCTCATACAATATTGGATCCCAAGTCTACAATTACCCATAACTGACACCAAAAACCTAGGAATTAGGGAGGTTGTGTTTAATCGTGGAAATTGGGCCAAGATAGGATCTTATCACCTGCTTGTTTATGATATCCATGTATCTAATAAAAAGATTTGCCTCACCAAGTTTCCAAAGGGAAATCAACAATTGGGCTCTTCTGCACTGGTGATTTCCCAAGGTATGATATAATTAAGAAGAGAAATGTATAGGTTGCGTTGTGTATGGTTGGGATAAGAGAGTTTCATAGTTGACTGAATGTTGGAAGTGATGCTTGGAGTTTCACATAACGAGAGAATTGGTTGAGTCATGAATGTTGAGGGTTAGATTAAGTGCATAAAAGCCCATAGTTGGTTTCTTCGTCCTTGTGGTCTCATAGCCCCACTTTGGGGTGGTATCTACAATGCATGCCTATGTTTGGGCGATGAATTACTCTTACACAACTAGTTTTTTGGGCTACTTTTATTGAAAGAAAAGTGTTTAATCAATGTTTTACATGTTGCATCTAAATTCACTACTTTCTACTACAATGAAGAGTTTTGTGCATGTGTGGTTGTATTAAGAATAAATATATGCAAGTGTTTCCATGCTTCCCGTGATTATATGTTTTAGATCTATTGTTGCATACACAAATTTGCACTAAGAATGCATGAGTGGTATGTTGTGCTTCTTTGAGCTAGATTTGGTTTTAAAATGGTTAGTCCAATGATCCAGATTTAGGAGCGGAACGAACTAATTAACAGACTGAACACAATAAACACAAAGATATGAAGAACAACACGGATATTCAGTGAACAATATCTTCTATTGAATAAATGAAATAGGTAGAAATTGTAAAACTGCAGAACTGGAACACTTGCTCGAATGGTGGTAGCTATCTCTAAGAAGAGATGTGGCTGCTATGCACATACGTATGAGMAAAATGATTACAATGAGGCTCCAGAGGCCTTTTTTATATTACTCATGAATGCCAAAACCCTAKACATCCAAAAACCTAAYCCTAGGAGGTGAAACATCAAAAGTCATGTGGGCCCATATGGGTAAGTTGGTACCTCAACTTCCCRGGGTCATAACTTTTGCATACGACCTTCGTTTTAGGCGTGTGATAGCCCATTGGAAAGGTCTTTTAGAGAGCTACACATTATGCTGTCAAAATTTGACTTTGTCTATAGTTTGATTGTGGYRATTCAAAAAACAATATTTAGGGCTCCAAAACAGCCCTGGAAGTACAACAAGATGTGTTGACATGAAAGCATACAAAATAAGCTAGTTGGATTAGGTGAGAGGCCACCGGTATCCACYTGGAAGATGTGTATGGCTTTAGACACCCCCAAAAGTGTAGAAMCCASAATTACAAAGAAGTACAGAAGAACGTGTTGAACCAAAAACAGAAAAGAGGAGCCAATTGGAATAGGTGGGTGGCCACCAATATCCACCTAGATCATCCAATGGGTTAATGGTTAAAATTTGGGATTGGGATTAGTGGGTACACAATGCTAGCTTAGAAGGCATGGATGGGTACACCACAAAGTTGTATCATGGCCTTTTTTTTGGTTTTGAGACCTTTGGGGAGGTTAACATGATAGATTAAGTGAAGTTCAAAAGGTTCAAGTTCAAATCTCATGGAGAGGGAAAAATTGTATCTTTTCGTTATTGATGAGGGTTCAAATCTCACAAAATCAGCCATCCTTTGGCTTCAATAATGGATAGGCTCAAAACAAACATAGGAGCATTATGGTATTGAAGTCAAAGTTGGATCGAGAGCATAGGTTGTAAACATCTACATAACATATGCATAGTTGGCTCAAGAAGGATATTAGGCCGTGGAGCTAATGTATTCTTCAACCAAGGTCTAAATCATGGAATGAAGAAATCAAGTAGGGTATTTTTCTTTCAGTGAATCCTATATATCAATCTACAACATGCAAATGTAGACAATGATGAAGGATCTTGGAAATTTAAGCTATGTCCATCAACTTCGAAGATGACAAAACAATCAAGTAAAGCAAACAAAAAATAGAGTCACCACACAAAGTTGTTTAGTTTCAACATTATTTGAGTAATTTTACTATTAGCCATTAAAACTATTACAAAGATAAATTGAGGGCTTGAAATTAGAATCACTTCATCATTCTCCCATTTAATTACACACTCAAGGGGTTGAAAAAAGGATCCACAAGAACATATAATTGGAAGTGACTCCTTGAAATTCATGAATGCAATCCTACGAGAGAACGAATGAGATACAAAAGAGGAAGAGGAAGCGAAGGACACTTGTAGATATGGGAATATTGTGGCACAGAAGAACTAGTTATTGAGCCTTCCAGGTGGAGAAGATTGAACCTTTTCTCTGATGAGAATGTGTGCATAAAAAAACCATGGAGTTCTGTACTGGTTGGTGGAGAGTGTGGACCTCTAAATTAATGGAAATCCAACTACTTTTCGTAGTGCATCCATGCCTAATTGAAACTTGTTCATGTTGATTGAGACCACCTTATACAATTGGACAATTTTCCATTTCTTCTTCCAAGGCAATTGATTATTCCCATATCATAAATTNTAAATTAATGGAAATCCAACTACTTTTCGTAGTGCATCCATGCCTAATTGAAACTTGTTCATGTTGATTGAGACCACCTTATACAATTGGACAATTTTCCATTTCTTCTTCCAAGGCAATTGATTATTCCCATATCATAAATTTTTTGAACAAATCACGGGGTCAATTAATTGCCAACCAATTATACAATTTTTTATTTATGGGAATAACGAGCAACATTGGTTTCCTTGTTTGAAGGTATGGTGATGACAAAATAACCTTTTGATTTGTATTTGGGCTCTCTAAGTATTCTCTTAGGGACAAGGACATGGACAACCCAACAAAACTCTTTATTTCTTCCTTTGTCTTTCTTTTACAACACATGGGCACCTCAAATATTTTGTGAATGAGATAATTGTCCTCCATGATGACCAATTGAACCCAATATCACTATTTATTTATTCCTCCATGTTGCATGTGCAACACGTGGGCACCCCAAGTTATTCTATGAATGAGACAATTGTCCTCCATGATGATCAATTGAAGATTGGTCATTTGGAGGACCCTTTCTTTTCTATACAAAAACAACCCAAAGATGTCCTTCTAGTGATATTTATGCACATTGCATGGTAGTCACAACATTGTATCTCTAATCCTAGGTGACTCAAGACTCATAATAGGAGTGTCAACATTTAACCAACATAAAATGGACCTTTTAGGTGTAAAGGAGGCATGTGTGCATTTTCCATATCTATGGACCCTACACATCACTTGGCCCTTGTTGGTTAGCCCACATGGGATGTACACTTGTATCCACATGCAAGATGTTTTCCACCACCATTGTTTTATGATTTCAATGTCCCCCTGTCTCTATCAAAAGACCACAACAACATCATGTAATAAGGAGGGAACATAAGAATTTTAAACTACTGAAGGCTCCATATGACATGTGGCATAAACTTGCTGGGCTACATCATCGACTTCTACACACCAAGGGATTTCTAACAAGCCATTAGATGTAGGATTTGGCCTCCTACAACTCAAGATATGGCATTTGGAAGCCCAAGCTATAACCATTGTTAGATTTTATCTCTTTGATTGCTAGTTGTCGAATTTGTTGATCAATTATTTATCCCACATGCACTAGGGGAACAAAAGCACTAGTGTTTATACACTTAAATGTTTTCCTTTTGTATTTTGCGAGAAACCGGCTTAATCAAAGTCATAAATGACATAAATGACTACTAGTATTGGTAATGGATAAGTTGGATCAACGCCAAAGCTTGGTGCTAGTGGGAAGCATCAATGATTGGAATTGGTACTACAACCCTAGTTTATGCCACCTATGTTATTAGGGTGAGCCATCCTTCCTCACCCTCTTTTTTCAGGTGAGCCATCCTTCCTTACCCTCCTTTGTTGGGTGAGCTTAGTGGGGGATACTTTGCACACATGACCATGGGTTAATTTTAGTGCCACATCACTTGAATCTAAGTGACAACCTGCCTTGGTTTTCTCCTGTCAACTACCCACACCTCCTGGGCCTTGCCACTTATTGCCTTCTAATTGGTTTGAGCATATTATGGAATAACCCTTACTCCATAAGGTTTTCAGAAACCCATTTGGATTCCATAGGGGGCATCCCAAAATGGGTTTGGACCACCCCAAGAAGCACTCGATTCCAAAGGTGTTTACCTCCATGTCGTTGGACTTCTGTTGGGGGCCTCCCAAAGGCCTTTGTGACAACCTTGAGAAACCTTTGGTGACAAAGGTTTTCATTATCACCTTGTTGAGACTTTGAAGGAGTTTTCCCAAGAGTGATATGGGGTTGAACCATCTTCTCCTTAACATTAAAGACTTTGAGAAAAAGGGGAAGGAACACATTCCTTTGAATTCTTAAAGACATTGGTTAGGTCAATCATTTGACCCTATTAATGAAAAATTTACTAATTTTCCGAGGTTGAATAATGCTTCTTGAATTCAAATACCCCCTTTCATGATCCTACTCACAATAAAATTTCTTGGTGCCAATTTTGCATTTTCGATGGTCGAAGGGAAAAATGCACCGGGTACAGTTTTGGTAGCCAACAACTAGCTCCTTCTTGGAGAGAATATCGACCCCTAATCGGGTGTTGAAAAATTCAAAATCTCTGGTTGTCATACCTACACTCATGAAAATGTCTTGTAGAGTTGTGCAAGCAACAATAGGAGATAAGAATTATACAATGACAACATATGAGATGAAGGGAGCTACCCCATAACCCAAATAGATTCAAACTTGAATCCAAGATTGACTACGGGCCTCTCTATAACCTACTCAAACCTAGTTGGATGAAAAATGTTGTACAAACAACCAAAAATACACATGATAAAAAACTTTCCTACTACTCAACAAGAAGGCTTTTTGAGCATATTGAAAACAGTTATCTACCTACCCTAATCTGTACAAAACAAACATGTCAAATACAATGATATTTGTAATGCAGTGAGGCATGCAATTTGTTTCTATAATAGTTTTGGTTGAAAATTGCTTAACAATATTTAGGGGCCACCTGATGTGACTAAAAAAGGGTGATTGTATGCGTGGTAAGCCTAAATAATGAAGGACATAGCATGCATGACAACATGAGGGGAAATTTAAAAAAAATGATCACATCCATAATTGTGCAATATAATCAATGTTACACCCAACATTTAAAGAATGATTGTTGACCAATATAAACAAATGAGATAACAAAGAATGAAGAATTTCCACCATGGCATTAAATGTGTGTTATTGCTATGAAAGAGAAAAATCAATCTTGTTCATCCATCATTGGCATGCAACTCTTATTCATAGATTAGATGCTCTTCATGATGAGCCAATGAATTTGATTACTAAATATAGTTTTGTTGGTCAAACTGTTGGGATCCTCCCTAAAGGTTTAATGGGGGGCCAAAGGGCCCATGGTAGAGTAATAATAATGGATGTCATTCAATGTAAGGTGGACTAGGTCCATTGTGCTTGTTATTATTAAATAAGGCCCACTATGGTAGTTAGTATTGAATAAATGTAATGGGGCCTCACTAAATAAGGTCCACCGGGTAGTTAGGAGGTTGCTATGATTATGATTCTTTTATTGGTTATAAATAAGGATGGAGTCCTCTTTATGAGGGTTTGGAAGAGTATTGTATTTGGAGCTTATCTCATTATGAGGTTGCCCCCTCAAAGAGGCAAGTGAATAAGAGTGGATTCATTCCATCAAATGATCAATTGTAAGGTGTTGCCCTACACTAAGGGTATTTTGTTATAAACAAGTAAATGCAAATTTATATCTTATATGTTGTATCTTGTGTGTGATTTTATATTTAGATTTGAGATATTTAACTAGTGGTATTAGAGCTCTTTCTTGGGCCAAAAGGATTCTTTTTTCCTATTTTGTAGTTTTTCAAAGGAAAAAAAAAGAGGGACATGACATTTAGATCAATTCATATATCCTTTTGAGAAGAATTTGAAAAAACCAATTATAGAGCTGAGTTCCTCTTGGAAAATCACCTAATTTCAAAAAAAAAATATCGTCCAAATAGGAGTTCAGGAAGTGAAGATATTGTTGATTTAAAATAAACTATATTAGGTTTTTTCCGTGATGGTTGCATGGACTACAAAGCATATATACTTTGATAGGGTGCTCAGATTGACGCCAGACCAACACCATTGGAAAGAGGATTTTTGGGGCTTTGATTTGAAACATTATATGTTATGCTTATGATCAATATCAAGTGCACTACAACCCTTACAAAGTTTTGCTCTCAAACCCTAATAGACGTGAATAATGACAATGTGGTGGAACATGCCATGCGAGGAACAAATGTGGTTGGAAAAGCTCTCAAATATCTAAGGGATGCTGATATATAAAAAATATAATCAATAACTTCAAGGAGATCTATATAATTGATACCATATACCCTTTCATATGAAGAGTATAACTAACCAAGATATGCCTAGTATGATTTAGATGATGCTTGTGATGATTGGTACATGGATAGTTGTCATTTCTAGGATGACCACTACTTTCACCTTCTATTTGCTGACTCGATTCTATCTTATGTAGAGAACATCATGGAGGACACCCACAAGCTAGTTACGACCACCAATTTTTAGTGTGCTTATTCTATAGTAGTTGTGTGCCTTCCAAATCCACATCCGACCTTTTCCACTTACGTGGACAATTTTTTTGCTACAGTTGGTTCTATATATTTGGATCCACATGATCATGTTAAGCATTTGGAACACCATTCTTTGAAGGGTATTGAGATCAGATATATCCATTGGGGAGTCAACATGAGTTCTTAGACCTAGCACTTGGGTTTATGGATGAGCTCTTTGGATTAATTTAGTATTGCAGTTGGTACTTGGACATGGGACATTTGCTACTTCAACATAGTGGTCATAATTCGTACATGAGACCCAACGTTATGGTGGAGCTTGTTGGACTATTTCATCTTGGTGGCTAACATTTGTACATGGGACCTTGGTTCTCTGGTTTACATCAACATTGTTGTCAACACTCATCCATGGGATCCTAGTTTATGGTTGTACCTTCTCACAACAAGTGTTGAGGGAAACACTTTTTGAAGGGGGGTGAAAATGTTGGAATCCTTTGTATGAGTGTAATGGGGGGCAAAGGGCCCATTGTAGAGTAATAATAGTGGAGGACATTCAATGTAAGGTGGACTAGGTCCACTATGCTTGTTATTATTAAATAAGGCCCGCTATGGTAGTTAGTATTGAATAAATTTAATGGAGCCTCATTAAATAAGGTCCACTAGGTAGTTAGGAGGTTGTTATGATCATAGTTCTCTTGTTAGCTATAAATAAGGATGGATTCCTCCTTATGAGGGTGTGGAAGAGTATTATATCTAGAGCCTGGCTCATTAGGAGGTTGCCCCTTGAAAAGTGAAGTGAATGGAAATGGATTCCTTCCATAAAATGATCAATTGTAAAGTGTTTCCCTACCCTTGAGGCTCGGGGTATTTGTTATAATCAAGTAAAGAAGATTTTCTATCTTATCCTTTGTATTTTGTGTGTGATTTTATATTCAAGTCTTAGGTATTTAACACAAATTGTAAGTTTAATGCCAAAAAGCTCCAAGATCCTTAAAAGCTACAAATGACTAATGATACCAAAGAGTAGATAAACCAAGTAGTTGATTAATGTATGTTATATTTGAGTGGATAGATGAGTTCCATTTGTTTCCTTGAATGGACCTTAATATATTATGATAGTATAATTGGATAAGATTGGTTAGAACTCCACTGAACCAAAGTGTATTATTTTGAGAAGAAGGTAGAATGCTTAGACAACAAAGGAATAACTACAAAAATTTAAGGGGATAAGACCTCAATGACAATAAAACAATATCAACAATGTAGGTGAAGTGTAGTGTGCACAAAGGTTACAAAGTTACCTTGTTCACATTTATGAAGTAATACGCAAACCAACTATACTTCTTATATACATAGTTTTTAATTTTTAATTTTTTTTTATAAAATTTTATATTTAAATTGTTTTTAAATATAAATTTTTAGTTTTTGGTTGTAATTTTAGGTTTTTAAATTTTTTTTTATTAAAATTATATATATATATATAATTTTTTGTGTTTTTTTAACCTTTTAAAAGTGTTTTTCACCATAAATTTAGTTTTTAGTTTTTAGTTTTTATTTTTTAATTTTCCTCATTTTCTCTAAGTTTATATATATAATTTTATTTATTTATTCTCTTTAATTTTTTAAGTTTTTTTTTTATTCGTTTTTTTTAATTTGCTTTTGAAATTTTTATTAATTTTAATTGGTTTCTTTGTCTTATTTTTTAAGTTTTAATTTATAAAAAAAAATTAAATCATATTTTTTTGCTAAATATTCAAAAAATGTTATTTAACTACCATTATTTTCTATGTATTAAAGTAAGGGTAAACAATGTGTTAAAAATGTTGGTTTCCACTATATTTTAAAAGTATGGAACCATAAATTAATTAAGGAGACAGTTGTATGAAAAATCTTAATTTCAAAAAAGTAAATGGTAAAAAATATTTTTAAGATTGAAAGAAGCATGGGAAAATGACTAAGAACACATTTGGAAAAAAAATAGAAAAAAATAGAAAATAGATGAAAATTAAGCATTTAAAAAAATAATATGGAAACATTATAAATGTAAAATGTCAAAATACCTCCTAAAAAGGTAGGGGGTGCTACTGATAGCACCATTTTAAAAACAGGGTAAAAAATGTGACCCCCCCAAAAATGAGAACTATGTAGAGTTCTCGTTAAGTTGGTAACTATGTTGGTTCTGGATCTAAATGAATGGGGATTTTCATGGAACCTGGAACATCAGGTTTCGATGTTTTAACTTGTGGCCTCAACTTGGCCATGCTTCTCGTAATTCTTCTTGTGCCTCTGACAGGAGTAACATGTACAACGAGAATGGTAAGGACTAGTGTGACAAGGTTAAGGTTTGGTGGTATGACAGAGCTAGGAATAGTGGACGCCACGGGGACACCATGCTGGCACTTTTGCTTCAGACAAGTCTTCTTAGGAGCTTTCTTATGAATAGTGAAGTCCTCAGCTCCACGAGAGCTGAGGCCTTCATTGTTGTTAAGATTTATTAAGATCAAGGATAATGGCATGTGCCTAGGNGGGACACCATGCTGGCACTTTTGCTTCAGACAAGTCTTCTTAGGAGCTTTCTTATGAATAGTGAAGTCCTCAGCTCCACGAGAGCTGAGGCCTTCATTGTTGTTAAGATTTATTAAGATCAAGGATAATGGCATGTGCCTAGGGCATCTTCCCATCTGGACCCTCTCCATAAACAAACCCATTTAAGGAAAAAAACATATCCCAATCATCACTTCTTTGCTTCAACTCTTCCATAATTAGAATTTTAACCAAATTGTGATGATATAGGTTGCAGTGAATATTCTTAGGGTTTTCCTATATCATTTTAGCCATTCTAGCCAAGCTTTGATAAAGGTATAATGTAAAATTCAAATGTTGACCAGCTTCAAAATGAAATAAGAGACGAATGTGATCTAGAAAAGTGACTACATATCGTCCTTCACAAGTGACAATCTTTTGGATTATGAACAAAAGGTTCTTCCATTTCTCCACAATCCATGTTGTCGACACCCATTTTTTCCAATCTGGATTTTGACTAGTTGGGCATAGGAATCGATCCCAGGTCCCTTGCTCCACTGGATTTTTATTAAACCATTGTTCTCCCTGTCGAGGGAGCCCTATAGGTCTATCTAATATCTCCTCTGATACAGTAAATACCAAATCACCTACTCAAGCCACATTACTGTCAAATCTCTGTGCAAATGCTCTGGTCACATAAGTGTCAAACCCTTGGAATTTCTTCAAGAACAATAGTTAGCCTATTGCTTTGAGGATAGACTTACTGGAATTATGCTCTAGATATGCTTCGATCTCTTTTAAATACCATGGCTCAACCCTTACAACGTCGATCTTTCCCATATCACCACAACCTCAGTCGTGGACAAGTATGGAGAGCACTCTGTTCACACCAATTCACATTGCCAACATATCAAAGGCTTCGAGGATTTTTAGAAAAGGGTATGAATGAATTTAGACTTGTTTCGAATCCTTACAGTGATTCGAAACAAGTGGGTATCGAAGGAATGGATGATGAATACAATAGTTGGTCATTCCAAGTAATGATCGTGCATGGAGAGCAACGATCGTGTGTTAATCATTATATATTATGATCAAAAGTTCATATGGATTGGATGAGGTGATTGATATGAGCATAGGGTATCATTAGTTACGAGATCAATGCGTGGAGTATGAAGATTAAATGGGGGTATGGAAGAAATAGGATTAGAGATGAGTGCTAGGTCATTAGGTTAGGTGAACTCATAGGTAACATAATGTAAATTTATCATGTCTTTAATAAATCAAAAAAATAAAAAACCAAATTACTACCTCAAGTGTACCTTAATTTTACGTCATGATATATGAAAAGAGAGATAGATCTAATGTGTGTTATGTTGAGCTTTTTGAATGCTTGTTGCTGAGCTATCTAAAGTGTTGATGTACAGATGACAATGTTGTTGGTGTTTGAGTTTGATATACAAAGAAGAGATGAAATGGATTGATGTTGTTGTTGTAGATTTGTGAACTTGATGTAGATCTATTGCTGGGAAGAATTCAAAGCAGCTTGGGAAACTCCAAACCCTTACTCATGGAACTGTCGACTTGTGAGTGATGAACAACTTCATTTAGATAAGTCACGGGTCGTCCTGTAATTGATACAAGGATCCTGTAACTGCAAAAGATAGTGGTTATATGATTTCTCAATGGGTACCAGACTGTCTATAACTGTTGGAATCATAATTATTGAAGTTGTTATTTGAAGGCTTAGCATTGAAGATGAAATGTATCAAATCCAAGAGCTGTTGATAACATAAAAGACTAAAAATATTAAAGTTGATAACATGAAAACTGAATATGAACTGATCATGTTGAACTAGAAACAAAGAAAGAAACCATTGTAAGTTATTGCTGATAAGATCAAATATTCTTCAACCAATACCTAAACCTTTGATACAATTCTCGTCATGTGAATACACGTGTTGATGTCGAACATGAAGAGAAATTGTTGGATTACCGATCATTTAGGTATGTCATTAACCAATATGAAGCAACTCACCTTTGATGATAATGAGTGCTAAAGTACCTTAGTGCATCTTGACATGTAAGAATAGATGCGTTGATGTCAAGTAACCTACAAGATTCGTCAGTCAAGAGGAATTGATGTATCCCCATGACCAACAACAAGGAAATCTACCATTAATGTATGCATATTCCA
>ML789896.1:126288-146209 GCA_009831015.1 Picea engelmannii | reverse complement strand
AGAAAAATGGTTATGTATGAGAAGAGAAGTGAAAGGAATATGAGACTAAGTATGAGAGAAATGACTAAGGGAACATGAGAGTAATGAGAAAAATGGTTAAGTATAGAGAGTAGAGTAATAAGAGTAGTGAGGAAGGAGAATAGAGTAGAGTGGAAGAAGGAAAAATGACTAAGTATGGAATGAGAGTGGAACAGTAGAGTGGAAGAGGGAAAAATGGTTAAGTATGGAAAGGAGAGTAAGGAATGGAAGGTAGAAAAATGGCTAAGTATGAGAAGTGAAGGGAACATGAGAGTTATGAGAAAACGGAAAAATGACTAAGTATGGGATGAGAGTATGAAGATAGGTGAAGGGATAAGAGAGGAAAATGGTTAAATGTGGAGATGGAAGGTGAGAGAAATGACTAAGTGAGGAGAGTACTTAGCTAGAAATTTGAAAATGGAGAGGAAAGGTGTACTGTACTTAGACAAATTCTTCTTGCCATTTTTCAAAGTTCTCTTTGCAATCTCTCTCTCAAAATCCTAGACAAAATTATGAATATCTTGGGCATACAGAATCAGATTTTGATTCCGCAAAATGCATGACGAATCTAAGATTGAAGGTTACATAATGAAATTATAATCGTTTAAAATTTTTCTTCTTTTGATGTCAATTTTTTTTATTATACCAGGAGCGGGAAAATATAGGTGACTCCATTTTTTTTTATCAACACCAGCCCATGGAAGTGAGGTAAAAGTGAAGGGTTGATATTCTTCATTTGTACATCTGTCTCATGCTCTAATATTGGAAATATGAAAGTTACCTCTTCGGTTCTATGCACTTCACCTCCATCGTTGGTGTGTATCTCTCCTTCTCCTTCATCCATGTGTATTTTCTTGAATGCAATGTATTTTGAAGGTATGTGTGGAGACTCTGGTTCCAGGATTGGATTGAACTCTTCCTCTTCTTTCTCGAGTTGATAATCCGAGCAACCTACTACATCTGCTTCTACTGTAGGATTTTCTGGTGGAACAATGGGCTTCTTGGTTGCACTTGTTGTAGGTTTCTACTTGGTGGAACTGCCTTTTGGAATTGCACCTACCTTTCCTCCTTTTGTAGACTTTCCTGCCAACAAGTTAGTATTTGAAGGGGTCTTTTTATCTCATGAAACTACTCTACCAATTCCCCTAAATCTACCTCTAGGGTCTCTAGCTCTATTCATACAATACTAACATAGCTTTATAACTTAGCGAGACAATGTACTCACCAAAGTGAATGCGTATGGATCGAACCTTCTTCAGAAATTCTGAAGCAAAGGCGCCTTTGCATCTTCCTGTTCACCGTCCCTTCATATCTAGTATGCCAGTACTCAAAAGAAAGAGTTGAGAACACATAGTTTATCATGATAGATTTGCAAATATTTCATTAATGTTTACTTAATGTTTGTTGCAAGAATCGAACTCAACAATATTGTTTTAACTCTGGTGAAGTACATGTTTCTTGTAACTAAAGAAATTCCATTAACAAACTAATAGAGAAAGAAACTAACTATAAGGATCGATCCAAACATTCACACTACATGCAAACTTATATCGACAACTCAAACTATCATCATGCTAATTTTATGATCTTCAAGTGATGTAGTTTTGTGTCTTGAGACCAAATCAAGTTCCTTGAATTGATATTTGAGAAGCAACACAATGATTGTTCTTTGTAACTTAAATTATGTCTATCTTATACTCAAATTGAATTAGAGCATAAAACCACTATATAAAACAATTGTGTGTAATGACAGAGTTATAGTTCAAGTTATTTCAATTAAAACCAACATAGGACTATAGTTATAATCAGATTCCAATCATACCAAGGAATAACTTGTATAAAGAATTAACACAATGACATCAAAGGGTTGTAATCAAAATAATATCAAAACAGAGTAACTCTGAATTAATACCAACAAGTTATTGTTTGAAGTAAGAGCTGGAATAGAGTAGGATACCAACGTACTCAGCTTGTGAGATTTGAACAATTCTTGTGATATCAAAGTGTTAGAGTGCAATCATTTAACCTTTGATTACCAAATTACTAAATGAAAAATGAAACTAGAATGAAACTTCAGCAAAGGATTACTTACAAACATATACTAACAATACAAGCAATGAAATCGAGACGTGGTGGGCCCTTTCCAGTCAACAGATCGCTGCACTACGAGTCTACAAGATGAGAGTGAATTTGAACCACAAAATAACTCAGAACACCATCTTTAAATTAATCAACAACAAGGTTCAATACATAGCGATATCAATGGATATCTACAAGCTCTTAATTGTTCGATCTATTGTTGTCTAATGTTTCAGACTTCAAACTTACATTCCAAAATTACTTTGTACATGGTTCTAAGAAAGAATTTATACATATTTTATGTTTTATATGCACACAGGTTGATCTGAGTGGATCCATGTCTTAGCACGTCGAGCTCATCGAGTTACATCATGAAATCATAACAATTACTCAATTAAGACTAAAGATGCTGAAATAACCTTGAGAAATAATTTGGGAGATATTCTCATGACACATAATGCACGAGAATATCTCTTATTCTCATCCTCGATCAGATCTGGTAGTTGGCACTCTAAACTTGAAGAACACTAACTTGGACTTTGACTGTAACTTGGCACCTTTCCTCTACCTTCTAGAATCGATGTGAGGAGCTTGAGAGCATGTCGAGGACGCTATGGAGAAAACCCATATATTTTTTTTCCCTCTAGAAGTCTGTAGATATGACGAACTTCAACATGGGTTACAAGACTCCTATACAGGTTACATGACCTAGCTCATTTAACTATCATCAGTAATAAATCAACTTTTAACCCTCCTAATTCATCAAAGATTATGAAAAAACACACAATAAATCATTATAATTACCTTATGAGCCTTAGATGACCATTTTAGACAAAATATAATAAAAGAGTCATTGTCACAATAAAAAGAGTGGGTTTGGAGTGGTAAAAAGGGATCATTTGGTAGTGAAAATGGGTTAATTTGGGGGCCCAACAACCACATCCTTGGTTATTGCTTTAACCCATACAAGGAATTTTTCATCCTACATACCAACTATTTTTTTCCCTTCACTACAAAGCCTTCTGGTTACTTCATGTATATTTCTTCTTCTAGATCCCCATGTACGAATGATGTCTTCACATCCATCTATTCTACTTCAAAATCAAGAGCAATAGCAACAGATAAAAGAAAAATAATAGAAGTTAACTTAGCAACACGAGAAAAAATTTCACCAAAGTCAGCTCCCTCTACTCGGGAATAACCTTTTGCTACTAACTGAGATTTGTATTTCTCCACTTTTCCTTCTGCATTCAACTTCTTCTTAAACACCCATTTGTTGTCAATGGTATTTTTTCTAGTTGACATCTCCACTAGATCCCAAACCTCATTCTTGTCCAAGGATGCCATTTCTTCAACCATGGCATTTTCCCAGAGTTTTCAATTCTCTAAATCCATTGCCTCCCTAACATTTATAGGATCATCATCAATAATAAACAAAGACAAACTAGAATGAAAATCATGTGGAGTATACCTTTCTGATTTCCTTCTTTCCTGAACCAATCTCCTTAATACTGGAGTATGAGGCTCTTCTTTTTTTGATTCATATTCTTATGTAAAGTTTGATTCAATGTCCTTCAATTCAAACTCTATTTTCTCTAGTTCTTCTCCCCTTGGTAGGACTTCCCATTTGACAACATCTTTGATTTCTCTAAATAACACATCTTGACTATACACTACCTTCTTATTTTTTGGGATCCAAAGCTTATAACGTTTCAAACCATATTTATAGCCAATAAAGATACACTTTTCAACCCTTTTATCTAGCCTACTTCTATTTTCTTTTGGAACGTGTACATAGGCGTCACAACCAAATACTTTGAGATGTGTAAGAGAGGGTTTCTTACCATTCCATACCTCATGTGGAGTCTTGTCATCCAATGCTGATGAAAGTGATCGATTTACCAAGTAACAACTAGTATCTACTAGCTTTACCAAAAATTCATGTCCTAACCTGACACCACTGAGCATTCTCCTCGCTTTTTCCATCAACGTCCTATTCATCCTTTCTACAAGTCCATTTTTTTGAGGTGTGTATGGAGTATTTTTCTACCTTGCTATACCACACTTTTTACAGAATTCGTTAAATTCATTCCTGTAAATTTCTTCACCATTATCTGTCCTCTACACCTTAATTTTCTTTTCTATCTGATTCTCCACAAGAGCCTTAAACTCTTTAAATTTGTCAAAGAATTAGAATTTCTTCTTGAGGAAATAAATCCATTTATTCCTTGAGAAGTCATCTATAAATGAGACATAGTACACAAATTTACCCTGTGATGGAACCAACACAGATCCAAACACATCACTATGCACCAACTGTAATATTCCCTCACGAGAGGAGAATATTACCTGATTCTTCTTCCCATATAAGCAATTTTCACATAAATCAAAATCTAGAGAGAAATTGGACATACCTTTAACCATACCTTTACCGTGTAGTACTCAAAGGCCCTTCTCTCTGATATGCCTCGATCTTTGATGCCACTGCATATTATTTTCTCCAAAGGCTGTAGGAATTTTTTCCTTCTTTATATCCAATCTCAGGAACAATGGAACTATTGCACCCATCATCGATAGTGCTTCCCAACATCTTATATAGATTTCCAATACAAACTCCCTTCAACAACACCATTTCCCCTCGAACCATCCTACATGTTTCTTTTTCAAAAACTGTTTTTACAACTGCATCGTCCATATTGCTTATAGAAATCAAATTCCTAGCCAATCCTGGGATGTGGAAAACACCATGGAGTGTTCTAATCCTACCATTCATGAGATTCAACTTGACTTTTCATAATCCTACAATTTTGGTTTTCGAGTCATCTCCTAGAAAAACATCACCCTCATCATACCTTTCATATTCGTAAAACCACTCCCTATGAGAAGTCATATGAAACGATGCACTTGAGTGGACCAACCATGATTTGTGATCTGCATGTGTACTTGAAGAAGATAAGTACACATCCCCTCCTTCATCTGCGAAGGTTTTTTCTTCTATAGAAGAGGCATCATCAAATCCATTCCCTCTCACAACACTTTTGGATCTACATTGTTTCTTGTAATGCCCTTCTTTTCCACATCTTCAACATACCTTTACAATTTTTCTAGGAGATTTATATCTTCCCCTAGATTTATATCTCCCACTTGAGGACTTATTTCTATTTCTTTCTTGGGAGCATCCGCTTGCAAATAAGGCATCTGTGCTCTGGATTTCCATTTTTTTCCGCCTCATTTCCTCCGACAACAAGGATGAGACCACATAGTCAAAACTTAAAGTAGTTGCATTACTACCTATGACAACAACCAAACTATACCACTAGTTTGGTAAGGAGCACAATAAACGAATACACTCATTATAAATCTTAATATCAATAGACACTAACTAACTTACTACGATATTGAAGTGTTCAGATGCTCTATCACTGAGTCTCCATTTTTCATCCTCAGGTTGTATAGAATCTTCCACAAGAACAATTCATTTACCAGGGACTTAAACTGATACAAAGCCCTTAAATTATTCCATAATTCCTTGGTTGTAGCTTCTCCTGACACATTTAATAATACTAAATCTGAGAGACACAACCATATTGTGCACTTTTCCTTCCGATCTAACTTTTCCTGACCTTCTTTTGACGTTCTTATAGGTGCAATACCTAAATCCACAACGACCCATTGATGTTTGTCTACCAAGAAATCTTCCATCTTGAGCCTCCACAAATCAAAACTTTGTCCATTAAATTTCTCGATTTCTATTTTTGAACTACTTGCCATTTATTTTCACTACAAGAATCGATACTGCAGAGTTGATCCCACTGTAACAAGGTTTTTCACAAACCTGAGCCAAACCCATGGGCACAAAGGCACCCCCTAAAGCCAATAACTGCTCTGATACCAAATCTAAGTTTTTAAACATTTTATAGTAATGCAATGCACACATAGATTCTTAAAATAGAAAAGAACACAATTACAATCACACATATACATAGAGATTTACCTTGGAAACCCAAACCAAGAAAACCAACAACATGTTTAGAGACGCACCTCTAATTCTTATTAATCATCCTCCAACTTCATTGTTTGCAATATAATAAATATATGATCTTGTGGCATCCAAAACCCCTAATCCATTGACCTAGATTAGACTACAACCCTAATTTCTTAACCGAAATTAGAAAACCATGGGCTAAGTCACAAGTCTTCCCATGCACCACAAAACCAGCAAAAGTGAAAATCGTGTGTTGAAAACCACTAAAAAATGGATGCAAAAACCGCACCCCAAAAAAAAACGGGGGGCTCCATCCCCTTGCAACCCCTCGGACAAGGGGGGCTATCGCTCCCACTGTACTCAATGCAAAAATTCACGCGTGGAGTTGGTCATGCAAAGAATATAACACATACCCAACAATACTCTACCACCTTACATTCATAAAACAATTGCCCTAAAATTGTTTGGTTTATATGTTTGTTGGAATGTTCGTTTGAAGTTGATCTCCAACTTTGTTATGTTGATTATAGATATAGGCAAGGTTCTAGGGCATGTATAGTGAAAATATGTGATGCGTTAACTAGACTTTGGTAACCTTTTAGCATGCATGTAATCTCTCTTGTACATATGAATAAATAATACTTCTCTTACCTAAAAAAAAAAGGTAAACACATAAGAAAAGAGAAGAAGTAAATTATGTTTAAATGAGAGAATCGATGGGTACTTGATAAAATATAATCTATATTGGGTACAAGAGCCTTGGCATAATATTTTCTATAACTAAAGAAGGAAGTAACACCAAAAAAATTTCAACATTATTGTTCTTTATTTTTTAATCTAAAAACTTATAGGATTTTTCTTTTAAGTACAAAAGAGAGTTACATCAAAACCCAGGGGGATCTGCCATTATGGAAACTATATGCCTTGTCTAGTGATATTCAAACAAGTTTTCATACTATAATTCAACACTTTTCTGAGTCACATAGATGCTAATAACCAAGATCATGTGAGCTACCAACCTGTCATTGTTTTTTACATAAGCATACCCTATGGAACTAACATTGTTCATATATCCATAAAAACAAAGCATAAAAGAACATTGTTTCAAAACAATCATCCACCAATTGGGGGTTGAAGTTTCTCCTCCTTTACTTCTTCCTTAAGTATTGTTGGATTTGGATAGGCAAAGTCCAAGTCAATTGGGTTATCCTTGGTTCCTACAGAACTTGACGTTCCTCCTTATTGCTATCCTTGAGTCCCTTATTTGCCAGCTGGAGACACTTTGAATTTGATGCCAAACTATAACTAATATAATAATTTAAACTTCCCTTCAAAAATGTGACTGGCATGCAGGATATCCCTCCTCTCCTCCATGTTATTTTCCATAGCTTGTCCCACCATGGCCTTGACTATCCAATATGTTTATGCAATTTTTAAGTACTTCATGTCACGTGTCTTGGAGTACATTGGTCAGTTGCCCATTCCTGCACCTCCTCTAGGATTTTATTGTCAGAGGTTTCGAATCGCTATGCTCAAATAGCCAACTTCCTCAACATCCTTCTTTTTTTCTTCCAAGCAGTGCTTCTAGAAACAATGTCCTACTTCTCACACCTCATGAGTCGCTCTAGTGGGGGCTACTAGACCTTGGGACGATGAGGCCCCATCATTCCTCCTCGACCCCTGTCTTCTCCCCCTCCCCACCTTACCATATCCCTTGGCCATCTTGGAAATCACTATTGAACGAAGACAACTTATGGGATTTTTCCAAATCCTTCATGACTAGCAATTCCACGTCCGCCACCACCTCGAAACAATACTCCAATATGCAGATTAGTCTTGAAACTCTCCCCTCCTCTAGAGTGCTAGCGAGCTTTCTTTACCCTTTAATATTAGCACCAACTCTGACACCCCGAGACTTGGAACCCCCTAAAGCCTCTATGTTCTAAAGGCATTGAGGAAGAAATAAAGGCTAGGAACCCATGTCGAGCTATCCCTTGCAATCCAACACTCCCTAGTTTTCCATGACCAATGCTCTGTGGTAACTCCAAATTGACAACACCACCCTTAGACCAACATAACAAAGACAAAAACGCTATGGTATTTAGCACCTTCATCATTTCCATGATGCTCGAGCTCCTCCTCATCCTACCATTATTCTCCTGGCTTCTCATTATAATTCCTTCATTAGCCTTCCACCTTTGCAAATTCAATTGTTGTGTCCTTTCCTTGTACTAATTGAGGCCTAGATTAGTTTCTACCATCATTCTAGATGTTGGAAACTAGAGGGTCGTACTCTCCATGAACTACCATTACACTCACCTCGCTCAACTGAAGATCATTTAAAGACCCCATACCTAGCCGTATACTTGCATCTGGTAATTTGGCTACATGGGGCACCACGTGGATGTCCCCAAACCCAACTGGTGTCACCCCATCCGAGGGTTCAACATTATTATTGTTAACAAAATGCTCTTACCTATATCATGAACATCAAGTATCATAAACAAAATAGACAATCATTGCCATGAAAAAATTGAATATCATGCAACAACAAGTATCATTCATTCCCATGTCAGGTGGCAAGTCATCTCCACCCTAGGGGTTAGCTTACATCCTTTAACAATTAATGTCACATTGGTGATGATGGTCTCTTACTCACAATTGTCTTACTTAGGATATAGGGCCTTCTCAACAATAGATCTGATGAGATAACATTGAAAAATGGCTCCATGGGCTTCTCATTGTCTGATATAACAAGATATGTCATTTGAAGGGATGGGTGGAAGATGCAAACTATGGCACCTCTCTCAATATTCCCAAAAAACATGGCAAGCATGGTACCTAAGGAAAATAATGAACCTATGAGATTGCACTTAACAAGTAAGGGATATTTTAGGAGGTTTCCTTCTCATCATGTGATGTGCACCTCACCAACATTGTAGTAGTTGGTATAGGTTTGTAATTTCCATCTCAATTTTCTTGAACTAAACTCAATTTGCAAATGCAAATTTATGGAGATTAGTGCATCGTTATACTAGGTAAATATTTTATCAAGTTTAGTTTTTTTGGATAAATATTAGTTTCTTTGTATCGAAATAAAGAGCATAAGTTCTATTCTAAGTATCTACCATGATGCTCTAAAGTCAACAATGAAAGGAAGTTTGTCCACCAAGAAATCCAAGTGAGATGGGAAGGAAACAATTTTCTAGAATATTGTTCAGCCAATCCAAGGGTGATTGAGAAAAGTCATAGAACCAAAAGAGTTGTTGCAACACATTTTTTATTCCAAAAATTGCACACTTGGGTTGATATACTACCAAATATTGTAGCTTATAACTGATATGTAAATTGTCATGGATATTCCACTAGAACAATTCTTCACAACAATTCTGTTAAGTACTTATACTAGATCTGCAAATATATTTCAATAATACCAAGAATAAACCATAAACCATTCACCATAACATGAACACAAGAAATAGAGAAAACCCTTGAGGTAGGGTAACACCATATATTAATCCTTATGSAAGGATAAAAATCCTCAAGCAATCCTTGCTTGTACAATCCCAATATTCTTCACTATGCTTCATTACATTGCTTACACTTCTTTATGTAGCTCTCCCTATCTCCTAKGAACCTTCTAGAGAGCTTTCTCACATTTATTACATTTAACTACCATAGTGGGCCTTTATTAATATAGTGGACCTAGTCCACCTTACATTGAATGACCACATTCTCATATATTAAATGAMTTCCACTAATAACACATAACTACATTCCCATTGGGTACCTCCCTAGGTAWWCTACAAATTCTAATAAATAAAAATGAAATCTACACTATGAAGGTTAAATTTCTTTAGATTCCAAAATATTTAGTTACTGATTTTCTGCATATGCATGAAATAGATAAAATGTGGAAAACATAGAACAATAAAATACAATCACACTCCATCCACAAAATAATTCAAGATTTTCTCTGGGAAACCCTTACGGGAGAAAACCCAGCTAGAAGGTGAGGTTTCTTTGCTCTCTTTTCTCTGGTATAGAAATAATGCAAATACAAAGGAGAAGGCACTCTCTATGGAGTTGCCTAAGACCTTTTGCATGTTAGGATTCTGCAAAAAATTAATCCCCTGTGTTATGCTATCTAATTTCCCACTCGCAATTGTTTTTCTTTGTTATGGAACAAAATACAATAACATATAATGGAACCCCTTCTCCTCTTAGCGGCTCGATATTTAACATAGCTCAATAGCCGTCTAGGGTTAGTATTTTCACTTCTTCAACCTTGAATTGTGATAAGTTTTTAGACCTTCTAGAATCTTCTTGAAATTCCTCAAGTGGCTAGCCCCATATGCATGAGTAATGGGGGATGATGTGGTATCCTCTCATACCATGGTGGTCAACAAAATAGGTCAACTTATGTGAGGCATAACTTTTGCATATGAGCTCTGGTTGATGCATGGTTTGCACTGTTGGAAATGTATCAAAGTGTAGAACACCTTCAAGGGGGCGGGGATAAGTTTTGGAAACCATATCCCCAAAAAAATCCATTAAATGCCTCAAAACGAATCCAAAAGGTTCTAAACCCCAATTTTCCAAACTGGGACCTACCACTAAAATGACCTTGCAAGATGATTCCTCCAATTTTTTCCACTCGAAAAGAATTGAGATATATGACAAATAATATAATGGTCCAAACTAGATCAATAGCCTAAATCTAGACTTCCTAAGGTTGGAGGCTAGTGAATAGAAAGAAAAAATGTTATTTAAAATAATATGAAGTATCACATATCTTAATATTTGAATTTCTTTCTAACAATCACAATTTTGTTAATATATATTATGATTTACGACATAAACAAAGTTATACATTTTTGGGAATAAATTTGTTGATAAAAAACGATGTTAGGGGATGTGTGAAGAGTACAAAGATATTCAAAATTGATTGCTTGACTAACCAAAAGTCCCTGCTCAAGGGAAACTAAATCAATAATCTTGAACAATATTGTTTTTCCTTGATGCAAAATTCCCCCATGTTTTCCCGAGTATACCCTGTAGAAGATACCTAGTATGCATATGCAGAAATAAAACATAAGAAAATAATCTTGGAGGACAAATCAATATAGAGTCTTCACTCATTTCATGGAGCTAGAGCGTTCAAGTTGAGCTAAACAGGAGTTGTATCAGGTGAAGAACCTTCCTATGAGTCCTCTGAAATGCCAAATCCAAATTTTAATGCTCCAAACATAGCTTGAGGGATAAACATCCCTTTCCCACCTTCGAAAATTATTGCAGAACCCTTCGACTGGACACATCCCATCCGAGGATTTTAAATGAGCTTTGTGAATTTGCATGGCATATAGGTGCCCATGGGGAGCGACGACCGTGTGGCGTCTCTTCATTAGGGAGAGATATGGGACGTGGATGAACGTGTGGGGATCCCCTTAAAACACACTTTTTTCCATCAATATTGTAGATTTTAACCTTGTACAATAAATTACTCTAAATGAATTCTTAATAAAATAGAAAAGATACAATGGCGCACACACATTACACAAACCCCATAAACTTAAATTGGGAAAAACTTGTTTAGAGCCGCACCTCTAATATTTTGTTCAATATATCTCTTCATTGTTTACAATACAATATATATGATCCCATGGCCTCAAAACCCCTAATCCATTTACCAAGAGTAGTCAACAACCCTAATTTCTTAATTGGATATAGAAACCCATCGGCAAAAACCATATGCTAAAAAATCACCAAAAAACAGATGCAAAAAACGCAAAAAAAAATTCAGGGGCTCTGCCTACCCGAAAAAATGTCATGCTTAAGTTCTAATCCAAACATGGGGGGAGACCAGGACCCACCCCATTCCAATCCATTAGAGAGAAGTGTGTAATTCATGGAATTATTGCAAATGATGTTGATCCATTGACTTTGAGAACTCCCTCTTGCAGTACAATAGCCTGGTTGGCCTGACTGTCAGCCTCTTTATTATTTGATCTCAATACATGGAAGAATTAGATTGCTTGGAAGGACTATATTTCTTTTTGAATTTAGTGCAGGGTGACACTTAGATGTCTATTCATTGACAGAGAATTTTTCCTTGCGTGCTTGATGATCAATTTAGAATCACCTGTGACTGTGAGGACATAATTACCATGATCCCTAGCCAAAAGCAATACCTAAAAAAGAACATAGGATTCTACTTGATTATTTGTAGTGTGTCCAATATTCCACGAAAAACAGAATACCAATCGACCTCCTAGGCTATGCAACACCCCTCTCGCACTTGCCACCCCGAAAGTTATACATTGAGAGTAACCCACCTTATGATTTATAATATAAATGGAGTTATACATTGAAACTAACCCTCTTTCAAACTATTTGAATTAAATCAGGGGACACAAATTATTTGCTTGCTAAATTGCTTATCAATTACCCACATAATAGGGGATTCCAAAATTCTTTGTCCAAAGTTTCTTATCACATTTATTTCATCATGAATGACAGACAAATATTGTTTTTCTTATCACATGTAGTTGGGTTGAGAAAAATTTGTGGATCACTTTCAAGGTGACAAGCAACTGCACTAGGTGTGCATCATTCAATATGAAAGACATTGTTATCATGGCTATAGTTTCATTGATTTGAAGTTTGAAGATCTTGTTTTCCATTTTTACTATGAAAGGAATTGGAAATTGTAAAAGAAAGGTCTTTTGGACTTCCCCATTTATTTAGAAGGGAGGATGACGATGATATATTATCATCTAGGACCATCTCCATATACACCCAACATGGAGAAGAGAGTGGATTCAACCCCTACCACTATAACAACCCCAACCTAGTAAGTCTATTGCAGCCCATGTTACTCAAAGGATTTCCCTCTCTAAACTTGATGTAAAACATTAACAAATATAATTCTTTTCTTTATAGATACTAAAGGAAGGATTCTACATTAAGCAATGGAAAAACAACTAAAGAACTTAACACTTTTTTCCTAGAGAAAAAAATATTTATATTCCAAAAGAGAGAATAAACATGAGATCTGTCTAAAGGAATCTTTCACCTAAACATTATCAAGCAAAAAATCACATGATGTCTACAAACAATATAAATTCTATTGCCCTACCTATCCTCATACATTTTATCAAATACAACTCTAATATATTTTAGCATCCCAATACCAGAGAACCACATAGACATAAAAACCAACCACTCAAGGCATCCACTAGAGCTATCTATAGTTCAGAAAAATTAAAAGTGAAACTCCATACTCTCGGATTTCTCTCCGTCAAGCTATTCTTGAACAGAGAAAGAGTCTACACAACACTTCATTGCTTCTTTGGATAGTTGATCTGACTTTTGGTTAAGATCTTGGTAAGTATGAGTGAACGACAACCATTTGAACTCTTGAACAAGTCTATGAATCAAGGACAAGAAAGATTGCAGGAGAAGAATTTCCACATTTATTTTTACATTTTCCCAATTAATCGTCATATATGAATCAACTAGAACTTGAAGATGGTTGATCCATCAGGAATTAACAAAGTAAAGTAGGGAGAATGAGACGAGAATTATTCTTTGTTGTTGGAGCCTAGACCAAGGGAATACTGAATATAGAAAAAGTGACGAGAATTCACAAATAACACTACTCCAACTCCACATTTGGGAGGGTGACCCTGTTTGGCCCCATTGAAGAAACCCCAAGGAGTCTCATAATCTAGTGAAGGCATCAAAGGCACCCTAAATTTTTGTCGCTTAGAATCAAATTTATATTCCTTTGTAATTTTTTCAATTAAAATTGCCACCACTTCTGCTAGGATTTGCTTCTCGTGAGMAAAATTTTTATTGAGCAAAAATCAAATTGAATTTTCATTTTTCGGCCCCCGCAGGTGCCCCTTTAGCACAGTGCAAGATTCTCGCAGGTGCCCTTAAGGCCACCTGCAAGAATCCTGGATTCTTGCAGGTCCTATATGGCTAGCCTGTGAGAATGCTTGGGCGTAAGTTTTGGCCCTAAAACGAACCCAAAACCTTGAAAATTGCCAATACAAACAAAAACTAAACCATGGAAAAGGTAGAAGATCAAGAGCTTACCTCGTTGATGGAGACAGTTCGCCAAATGGTCGCTTGTGCCTCCCACGATCGAGCAATGAAATTTGGGGAAAAAGAGGTGTTTTGGGCAAAGTTCTTGGCAAAATCACAATGAAAATGGTAAAATCCCTTTTTACCCATATTTATTCACTTTTTACCATTTTCGTTGATTTTTATATTGTTTTGTCCATCAAACCTAATGCCTAATAGTCCTATGAGTGTGACTTTTTGCAGATATAGCAACTTTGAAGTCCACATGAAGGAGTATGGATGTTTTTTCTTTTGTGTTGCATGTACGACTACTTTTTATGGTTTTTAGAAAAACCTTGAGCTCAGTCTTCATTTGTTCTTGCGCTCGAAAATACATGAGAATGTAACCGAGTATACTTTTCTCGTCTTTTCGTACTCATCATGGTAACATGAAAACAACGAATGCAAAGGAGTATCCTTTAAGCTCTTTTCACACTCCATAAAAACGAAAAGATCGTCGAGCAACCTTGTTCTGTTCACGCTCGTAAAAGTGTCTGAACAAAACGTTCGATGGGCGATAGTTTATCACTTTTTTCGGTCCTGTCGAACTATTTTACGAAAAAGGAACTGAGAGAGTTCTCTTTAAGTGTTTTTTAGACTCTCAAAACATGAAAAACCCCCGAGTTTTCTATCTTTGGACTCGTTAAACAAACATCGAAAGACCCGTAATGGGACTGAGCCACTCCTTCGTAGGGTTCTTTAAACATACTCTGAGGGACTCATCCGAAGGATGAGCTTACATCAACAAGCATATGTTATCCTCCTCAAGTTTGCGTAAAAATAAAGAGGTACTTGCCAGAAATGGTGGGGGAAATTTTGGGAAAGGGATGTGTTTTCGTATTCATATTAATGGAAGTAGGTGTCGCTCTTGAACATGACACCCCCTATTCATTATTTGAAGCCAGTTTGGGAAATCCATTTGTCTCTCGTTCGACTTGCTACACGATCATATCCTAGGTCGTCCCTGAGTTAGTGCTGCCAAGTCCTTGGTTGTGTCATTCATATGTTCAAGATAAGTTCATTCAAACCCTCTATTGAGTCGACCATCTGCAATTGTCCATTCTTGCCATGTTGGCCTTCCCTATGTCCGTTTCAACCTATACTCTGTTTCACCTTCAAAATCTGTTACTTATTTCATGTCATTGATGGGGGATACATCAAGGTCCTCCTGTGATGAGTCTTGTTCCATTGAATCCAACTCATTATCCGGAAACAAGACTTAGAAATTATTTGGTACCTTGGAACTTGCATGCCTCAATGGCAGGTTTCCTCGCTTTCGACAGTGGGTTTTCATTATTGACCCCTGACTGGGAGATTCCGTCGAATGTTCAACCTCAACTCATTTATTCACATTTGGTGGATTGTGCTAGTGTACCTTGGGAGTCATTGACATCAATGGTGATTTCCCTCGCACTTGGTAACGGTTTCATCAATGACCGGTAATCAAATGGTTTCTACCATGTTCGACTTCAACACATGTAATCACATGGCTAGATTCGTACTTTCAGGTGACGGGATTGAAGACCCTGGGTCTCATCTTTTTGATCCAGGCTGTGATGGAATATGTATGATTTGTAGACACATAGATCCACTTTGTATGTCACGTGGCTATGTCGTCTTAATTTGAGTCTTCTCGCATAGATCCACAGTGTATTCTTGGTGGCTATGCAGTATTTTGATGGCATGGATCCACGGTGTATGATTGGTGGCCATGACCTACGTTCATGATGTCATCCTTCTGTGATCTGAGTATGGGAATGCCTACCTCAGAACTGGTATTATATTCCGTAGATGCTTAGTTGTTTGTAGGTTTCCGATTAGGTGTACTCCTGGTTTCTAACACACACACACAGTTTACAAAGTATTTCGGCTGTCACAAATTTCGGCCTCATACTTTGGGGGGCATTCTGTTACACATGATTTTGGTCACTTTGGTGATGTCTTAGCAGTGATGTATTCAGGCTCCCAACAAGGACTTTTTGCTTGAGAAAAAGTGGCTCTTGTCTCCTTCAAAAAACATATTTTTAAGATGAGTTTGCAGGCTGCCTATGGCCTAGGGTGCGAGAATCCCTCATTCTCGCAGGCCACCCACACTTAGGGTGCAAACTTCTCGCAGTCTTCTCCATACAGAGGGTGTGAACCTGTTTTTAAGCTTGGAAAGCAGAAGAGGTCTCGAGGGTTCTAGAAGAGAATCTTCTAGAAAATGAGTTGGCATTCGTATGGTTGTCATTTTACTGACTTCTTAGATTTGATGGGAACATCCTCATCCATGTAACCATCTCTCCTTCTCCTATATATTGAAAGGTTTCTCATGGAAAAGGTTAAGCAAGATTGAATGAAGAATATGTGAAAGAATTGTGTGGAGAACCCTGTTTGGACATAAGCTTGAGGACTCTATTTGGTCTATCAAGAGGAATTGGATCTTCTTCATGCAAGTACAGAGCAATTGTGTGTGTTGGAACCAAGGGTCACTGAAAGGAGCAACATCAAGGCAATCAGGTTGTATCTTCTACTTTCAATTAATATGATACATCAACATGTCCCTTTCCCATAAAGTCACTCTTATTTTATTGTGTAATTCCTTGATCATATACATAAGTTGATGTTGAATATATTTTACTATCTTCACTTTGGTTGGTTTGTGTTATCTTGGATTTGGCTTCATGAGAGTACCGGAGAGAAGAGGGAACAACAAAGACCTAAGGAAGCAATATAAAGGTATGTCACTTATTCCTTCCTATTAGTAGATTCAATGATTACAACTTAGGGAAAGAGTCATGTCCTATCCTGTTTCGTTCTAGATCTAGGTGGATCTAGGGAGATCTGTTAGTGTCTGCACCTACCGATTAGTCCGATAACAATGGCACTTTCATCTCCCTATTCTTTGAGAATCATCAAATAGTTTTACTAAAGTGGATGACTCTTCGCATACTTTGACCACTTGATGAAGAGTTCCTCACATGTGTTGGTCCATCGGGGCTGAAATAATTTCTTTCACTTCTACTACTCGTGCTCTATACTTGACCATTTTAACACTTAACCGCTGCAACACTGCTCGAGCCTTAATCAGACGCTCCATGAACTGTTGTACTTGACTTGGCGCCATGCTTGCCACTTTTGCTATCTCTGTTGTCCATGTCGAGTCTTGTTCTGCATGTTGTTTGACTATGTCATGCAGGTCAACAAAGTCCTCGGGTGAGCCGAATTCTGGGAGGTCGATGTCCTTCATCTCCCGGTTAATCTTTCCCCAGCTCTTTTCTCACTTGACCCACTTCTCCTGAATCTCCCATTGAGGTTCCTGGGCCATTTTTACCCAGTATTCGACCGCTTTCCTAATCCGATCTATGCTGCTGTCCCTCAACACCTGAATGTCATGCTCTTCGACGTCTCAACCCTTTTGAACTTCGCTGATGTAATTGTTCCTTTCTACTGCTTGGTGAGCCTTTTCATACCACCTTTCCACGTCCTTCCAGGTTGCTAATGCCATAAGGGTGTCTTCTTGGAAATCGACTATACCTACAGTGAAAAGGTGTTGTTCATTCATGAATTTGGCATAGGCACCTTGGAACTCACTTCTCAAAAATACTGTGGCCTATGTAGAGTCCTGATAGTACTTTGCAAAATGGCGTAGATGCTCCAACTCCTTAAGCGTGACAACCAACTCCTTTTTATCTCTTCTTGATCTATCCAATGTGTCATCTGTGATAGCCATCCCTACGTCGATAAGCTTAGACGTCTTGGCATGTTATGTGCTAAGCAACTTCTCCTCTGTGGTGATGAGAATCAAACTATCCAACGTAAGCCTCCTCTTTTTAGTGGTTCTCTTCATGATTTCTTTTCTCTTCTGGTCATAGGTGATCGATTGTATGTCGACGACCTCATCAACATGTTCGAGGATTTTTTGTTCTCCCCAGGTTAGAGTATCTCCCAGGCTCCCGACCATATGTATCTTTTCCAGGATTGGTTCTTGGACTTCTTCTATATGTCTTGATGGCTCGACCTTCATTTGTTGTGCCTCGGCTGGTGAGGCATCAGCCAAAATAGAAGAGTCAGGGATAGGTCCAGTATTTACTTGGTAATTGACTATCGATGTGTCGATTTCTTGCCGTGGAACTTCCTCTTTCTCATCTCCCAATCTCAGCTCATCCCTAGATCTATCCATTGGGGTTCTCGACAAGTCAATGGTCTCTCTGTGAAAGGATTTGAATTGGAGCATCGAGACCTAGGGTAGATTCTCTCTTAGGTTCCCTTTCCATTGTAATATGTACTGTATTCAGTAGGGAAACCTCCAAACTCTCCTCATCATCATAGATGGTTATTAAGTCAAACAAGGGGTTAGGTACACTTGTCCTACCCGGTGTCCTTGATATCTCAGGCTGGGTTGAAATTCCCCCTGGTGATCTGATCTGCGGTGATGGAAATTCAGGGTTTTCGGGCTCGATGATTTCTTCAAGTTGTATTGGCTCTAAGCCACTTGGCTCTCCTCTACTTGTGATTGGATTGTCAGCGGGGATCCTTGACATCTCTACGAGGCCTGGATCATTCTGTAACTATTCAATGATTCTCTGCACCTGTTCTAGCAAGAGAAACCCTCTTCTTTGTGCCTTCGTAGTATCTGTCGCTCTGATTCCCTCCTTAGATCTTAGGGATTCTTGAGCCAACTGCTCTATCATCTCCACTTGTTCATCCATGCTCATGGCCTTGAACCTGGTCATATTTGGGTTGGCCATCCTCTATACTACCTCTTCCCTGTCCCGAGCGCACTTTGTGAAAATTTCATCCTCAAATTTATCATGCGCATATGGCCAACAAGATGATACCTGTGAAGCATGTTGGAGGACTAGGCCTTTAGGATTGTTCTTGCGGAATCGACCTGTCGGGAACCTGAATTCAAATTGGCTCAGCCCTTCCTATTTGTCTTGAGCAATGTCCTTAACCAAATAAAACCCCACATGGAAACTATAGGGTATGAAAGCCCGCTTCTTGTCCTTGATTAGCGTGGCATTATAGCCCTGCAGGATGGTCTGATAACAGATTTCTCCCACAACGAGCCGTTTTGGGATGTGAGCGGGGAGTAGATGCGGTGCTTCAGTGGCCCCGAACACCTTGATATAGGTTGAGCATTCATCCAAATACCAGTGGCCTACCTTCGCTACCATTTTCTTGGATACTGCGGATAATCTCAGGCATTTCTTTTTAAATATAATAAAATGAATACGAGCGATGAATTCATCGCAAATGAGTGCGTAAGATTTTTTGTACCTATTCTCCCAAAGTCTATTGAAATAAATGTGAACAGGGAGCTCCGCAACATGCCAGCTTAAATTCATGTCGGGGAAGACATTTCTCGCACATATAACATTGAGAAAGTACGAGGCCATGTGGAAAGCGAGTGCTTCCCCTTCTTTCGACATCTGAGCATGTTGTCAATAGATGCTCAATTGTTTGGAAATGATTGCTCCCCAGTTGAATCTGCTTGCAGAGATCACTACTGTGTATGCCAAGGGCATCCATGCTTCTGAAAACTTGGAGTAGTCCTTCTCTCCATATAGTCAGATGATGATATCCATAGAGTAAATGCATGGATCCCTCAGGTTGACTGTCTCATACAATCCATTTCTCCGGTTTGTAAACTTTTTGTCCTCCTTCCACCATGAGGCCATCAACTGGCTGGTGTCATGGAATTCATAGAACTTTACCACGAAGTCT
>ML789896.1:0-18690 GCA_009831015.1 Picea engelmannii | reverse complement strand
CTACCAATACACCATGCTATGTTCCTTGTTTATAATACGGTGGAACTTTTATTTAAGTTTGATGTTTTATATATGCACCAAAGGAAAGGGGCTAGGCCTTCGGCCCAACCCATGGCTATATGTGTTGTTCCATGTGACCATATTCCAACTGCCATATATGGAACCTTTCGCCCAACCTCCGCCAACTATATGCCACCAAATATAGCATATTCCACCAATTTAAAACTACCTGCCATTTTAGCAGAGCGCACCAACAATGTGATAAAAGGGGGAGTCCGTGGGATTTGACCCTAGAACCTCCCCAACAAACAAAGCCTTAAAATAGCCTCTATAACCAATGCACCAACTTCCTCATCAATGCACAACCACCCGCGAAATGGTATAAGAAGGGGGTTCGCCAGTGCATTCGAGGAGACAAGACAGAGCACGCGAAAGGAGTATGAGCGTTCCCGTACAAAATTTGTATGGACTGGGGCACACTTTTTGAGATTTATCAGTCATTAATTGTAGGAGAAGTGGCACGAAAACCGAGGTAGAGGTGCCTCTTGGGCCAAAAAGTGTTAGACTTGGATTAAGGCGTGGAGACAGTTATTTTTAGGTAAAATGATGCCACGAATGCAATGGTGGTGTTAGTTTTATGATCTGAGCAAAGATTCTGTAGCTTAACTATAGAATGATGTATACTTATGTATTTTGCCCAATTCTTTTGTGGAGTTAATAAAAATACCTACCCATTTGAGAGTAGTGTCAGAGACGTAGTTCACCAGGGACAGACTCCGTTATCAAGTTCTTTGTGTTCATATTGCATGATTATGTCTCTTTCCTTTTGAGATTTTCCTTATTTATGGTTTACTTTTTTTTATGCTCATTTAATATGATTCTTTAATAAGCCACCTGGAAAAAATATCCCGGATCATCGTGGAACTTGGAATATGAAATCTTGAACCCGTGAACATGTGGTTGAAAAAAATGGTTAAGTACATAATAACACGACATTCAGTCAGACTCATGATATGGGAGTATGGATGGAGGTGAATATTTGTGAGTCCGCCAACCCGTGAACCCAATGTTTTTGTGAAATGACTAAGTATAGTAACTAGAAAGGGAAAATAGAAGGGAGAAAATAAAAGTGGAATGTGGGTAGGTATAGAAGAGGGAAAAGAAATGGAAAAAATAAGCTGGGAAAATAGAAAAGGGGAGAGAAATTTCAGAAAAATAAATTGATCTTAAAAACTGGCTCCAACTGTGGGATGATAACCCCCTATGAGTTGTCAAGAATCCATAATCTTTATGACCAGGTGCTTCGGTCCATTGGGCTATGGATTCAAAGGTAAGAATATACAAACTGAAAAATAAATTTATGTATAAGGAAAATGAGAAAGTTTTAGGTGAAGAAACCTTTCAAATGTTGCTCATTGATAGGCAACATTAATATTTTACCCTTCATGTCTTTGAGGATATAATAATTAAAACCCAAGATCTTATCGACGATGTATGGTCCAATCCAGAGAGCTTCAAACTTTGTATGCATCGATGACTTCTCCTTAGCTTTGTTCCATAGTAACATGAGTTCTCCCTTTTGATTTTTTTTTACAATTGTGCTCTGATCAAAATATCTTTTGATGCTTTGTTGTCTCTTAGAAGTTCTATTCATGGATTTACTTCTTTCTTCCTCCAGTTTCAACAATTGATTAACCCTCCTTTGGATAGGTGAACTATGTTCTGCATCTTCTGTATTAACCGTGAAAGTCAAAGAATTGAGTTCGAGGTTGATTGGCATTTTTTCTTCCTTTCCATAAACCAATGTATACGGGGACATCCTGGTGCTGTCCTTTGGAGTTGTTCTACTCGCCCATAATGCGTTAGTCAACTTTAAGTGCCAATTCCTTTGGTTCTTGTGAATAATTTTATTCAAAATCTGAACGAGCGTCTTATTTGTGAATTCTGCGAGACCATTCCCTTGCGGATAATAGTTTGATGATTGCCCCATAATAATTCCATATTCTCCACAAGATTATGTAAAATTTGAACTGATGAAAATCGAACCATTATCAATGATAAATTTATCTGGGACACCGAATATTGACAAAATATTATCTTTGAGGAACTTAATTAGCTCTCCAAAATCAACCCTTTTTAATGCCACCAACTCTGGCCACTTTGTAAAATAATCTGTAGTGATTAGAATATACATGTGTCCCTTGCTTGACCTTGGATTTATCGACTTGACGAAATCAAGTCCCTGTTGAGAAAACAATTGTTCTACAGTTATGGGATGTAACGACATTGAGAATCTCTTCATTTTCCCTGAAAACTGCTGGCATGATACACACTTCCTTATTGTGGAATATGAGTCTTTGAAAATTGATAGCCAATAAAATCCATCTCTTATTATCTTGTGGGAAGTTGTAGTAGGTGCAAAATTTCCACGACATATTCCTTCATGGAATTCCTTCATTAGTTCTTGGGTGTTGTCTTCATCAACACATCTCAGTAATATACCATCATAGTTCCTTCTGAACAATATATCAACAATTAACACATATTTATTTTCCTTCATCTTTAAAGTTCTTCACTCTTTAGGGCTTCTGGTATCTGGAAATTGCCTGGACCTCAAATAGAATACAATGTCTCCATATCATTCTAAATCGTCCAATGGTTCTCCTACTGAAATTGAAATCATTCCATCCATAGAATCACTATTTGCGATGAGCTTACATAAACCTTGTCCTTTGACAACCTTTAAAGGTTTAATCTCAATATCATATTCTTGGATATTTTCCATCCAGTTATCCCATTTTCCTTCTCTTAATTGTTGATTCAAAAGCATCTTCATTGGTGATTATGGAACATAATCAATGACATGTGAATTTAGTATGTACGTTTGAAAGTGCCCCACTTCTTTCACAAGATCCAGGGCTTGCTTTTCCAACTTTGAATACCTTAATTCATAATCATTAAGGTTTTTTCTCATGAAACCGATTGGGAATTCTTCACCCTTGGTATTCCTCTAAGTAAGAACAAATGCAACAATTGTTTCCGTAGCAAACAAGTAGATGATGAAATCCCTTTCATATTGTGGACTAATGAGGACTGGAGCTGTAGTGATTTCTCTTTTGATATTATTGAAAGATTCTTGAGTATTCGTTTTCCATTAAAACCTATGCTCCTTTTTCAACAATAAATTGATCGGCTTCACAATACTTGCATAGTCAAGAACAAATCTTCGCACAAAATTGATCTTGACGAAAAACAATTGAAATCCTTTCTTAGATGACGGAGGGTTGAGTTCATTTATTTCTTTAACTCTTTCTGGATCTATATAGATCCCTTCCTTGCACACAATATGACCCAATAATTTTCCTTGAGTTATAATGAACAAAAATTTCTTTGGATTTAGAGAGACACAATATAATCTGCATCTGTCAAATTTTTTTCTCAAGTGATGGATATGATCACCCCTTATTTTTGAATGCACTGTCAAGTCATATTGATAATCTACCATGAATTTTCCTATCAAACCACTAAATTGCATGATCCATGGCCCTCTGGAATGTGGCTCCATAATTATTCAAACCAAACAGAATCATATCATATGCATATGTCTCCTGAGGTGTTATGAATGTTGTCTTTGCTTTGTCTTCCTCAACAACCAAGACTTGATTTTATCCAAAAAAACCATCCAAAATGGACATGCAAGATGATCCCGTGACTTGCTGGAGAAGGATATCCATGTTAGGTAAAGGATAATTATCCTTTATGCTTACTTTGTTAATATCCCTGAAATCCACACACATCCAGATATCCCCATTCTTCATTCTTACTATCACAGGATTTGAAAGCCAGTTGAAATTTCTAATTGGATATATTATTCCAACCTTCTTTAACTTCTCCAATTCAATCTTTACCAAAGGTTTCAATTTGGGGTTCATCATCATTATTTTTTTCTTGATAGGTTTTGCTTCTTCTCTCAAAGGAATGATGTGTTGGAATATTGTTTTATCATAAGCTTTCAAATCATCATAGGTCCATGCGAAAACAACAAGATATTCTTTAAACAATGCAACATATTGATCAACTTATTCAATGGTACAATCGACTCCCAAGTTAACATATTTTGGAGAACTGTCAGTTCCAATATTGACCTTTCTTGTTTATTGCACCTTTTGAAGTGAAATTTCTTCTAGGAGCTTCTTAGCATGATCATATTTCATAAAAAGAGACTCATATTATATACAATCTTTAGGGATAGTAGACATTTTATTATCTTTATCATCATCATCGTTCAACAAATTTTTTTCCAACTATTCATCGTTCTCAAACACTTGCAAATATTCCATGTTATCGGGTAGAGAAGGTCAGAATGCTCTTTCTACTTGAAAATATGTTTTTATTTGTATATCATTTGGGTTTGATAATGAGGCCACTAAGGCCAATGAATCTGCCTTATGATTCTTGTCCCTTGGAATGAAGGAAATGTTGAAAGAATTGAAAAATTCCATCGATTCGTTAACTCTTTTGAAATATAACTTGAGTCTTTCCTTCTTGATTTTATACTTCTAGGTGACCTGATTAATCACCAACTCAGAGTCGCTAGTCACAATCATATGTTCTATATTCATTTCTTATGCAAGAATCATCCCCTGAATCAAAGCTTCATATTCTGCCTCATTATTGGTACATGCAAATTCAAGTCTCATAGCATGTGGATGCATAATATTTTTTGGACTTACAAGGAAAATTCTGACTCCATTTCCAGAGCTTGAACAAGCTCCATTGAATGACATCCTCCATTAACCTTCAAATGAATATCATTGATTATATGTGTCTTGAATTGCTTTAGGCTTTCACTATGTTCCATGTCTAGGATGGCATAATTTCCAATCCCGACGTCTATATAATCTTCCATTAACTCATTATCTTTCTTTTTGAAGGAGAAGGGTTTCTTGGGTTCACGGGGCACCTTAATCATTGCTTCTTCTTTGCCTGGTAGCATCATGAAACTTTCATCATTCATTATATATCCCCCGATCATGGACGACCAATCTCTTCCCAACAAAACTCCATATGCTGGAGGAAGGTCTACCACAATAATATTGAAAACTGTAATAATATAGGGGGTCGTCGTGATCCAAGCATAAAAGTCCTTGATTTGTCCATAGGATGGCACTTTTCTAGAATCAATTGCGTATATACTTCCACCAGTCTCATGATATTTGGTACAACTCATGCCCAATGCCTCCATGACCGCCAGTGGCATGATATTATTGGTCACGCCATTGTTAACTAAACAATTATGAAGTGAAACATCATGATTTTCAATTGAAATGTAAAAGGGAGGAATTTTACCTCTCATCTTGGAAGTTGACTAGTTCAGGCCTTGTTTCGGACTAGTAGCAACAAATTTTGATTTTTCAGATGGATCATCCAACAATCACAAGATGTTTTACCTTTGTTGGGGAATATTCACCACTTCTGTAAAATGCAGAGTTATCCTTAATTTGCTTAAGTCCTCTACAACATTGTATGTCATCTAATTGGAGTTTGACATCAGGTGTTGCTTCTTATTTCCAACATTATCTGTCATTTTCTCACCTGCTCTTTTCTCATTCATTTTCTCTTTATATTTTTTGTTTTCTTTTTCAGATTCATTCTTATTCTTGGATCTATTTACAAATCCTCTTGTCTGGGCAACATTTTCTTGTGAGTTAGGGCCATTGTCACCTTCTTCAAATATATACATGGATGTCTCACATCCGTCCATCTGCACAGTTTCAAAACTTTCATCGGGTGAATAATAATTCTCTTACTCAACCATTTTCTCATCATATACATCATCCATAGCAACTGCATTGGGAGTAGGCTGCCTGGGAATTCTTGGTCTTTGTGGATTATTCGTGTTTTCAAACCTCACTCTATTTTCTTGGGGAGGGTTCCTTCTTTTCTCTGGGATCATAATTCTCGGATTTGCCACATAATTACCCCCCCTTCTTAGTCTAGTTATCTCATTCTGCATTTGCTTGATAGTTCTATTCATTTGTGCAATTTCAATTCTTTGCTTAGTTTCTTATGCCGCCACAGGGTCTACCTTTACATTTGGTATGGTTCCCTTGAAAAATCCTCCTCCAATTGTTTGGTTTTGAGTTGGTTGTGTCTTGAATTCTTCATTCTTTCTTGAACTGGAGGCTCCTTGATTATCAATACTTCATCCTACCATCTTCCTTTGTACTTTTCCCAGTATAATGTCGAGTTCGAAACTCGTTTCAATCATAATTTCTTCCATCTCAATGGATTTAGTGATTTCCTCCTCCAAGGTATCCATTTGTGATGTTCTGATAACATATTTCACATTCGAGGGCACTGCATTCTTATAAAAACCGAGAATGACTAGGTCATTCGGTCTTTTATCTGCTGGAATCCGATTCAAGGTTTTATTGAACTTGAGATTAAAATCTCGTATTTTTTCATTCTTTCTCAAACCAATTTGGGTGAAATCGGTGAGAAGGGTATGATAAGAAATTAGAGGGGAGAACATAGTCAGGAACATGGCTTCAAGTTCATTAAATGAGCAAATTTATCTACTAGGTAATGCCATATACCATTCATATGCTCTTCCTGATAAGGTTTGCAGAAATAACCTCACCATGACATCGTCATACTCAACACGGTGAAAACATCAAGAAATAAGTGAAGGTGCATCTTTGCATCGATTTTTACATCTCCAGAAAATTCCTTTCGGGTACCCTTAGGGAGAACTTGGAGATCATGTTGCTCACCTAGAATATTCAAAGGGAAAAATCTTATTCTTGTTCTATTTTCAAACCTTAGTTTTTCTTGATTTCTTGCAGCATATCTTCCACCTCCTTGTCTCTCCTCATGATGTTCTTCTCACAGTTGTTCATTTATTTCTGCCATATACAGAGAGATTCCAGGAATGTGATTTTCTCTTCTCATACTAAAGAGTTGCTTGCTTTTACTTCTGGTAATGGGTCCCTTGTATTCATCCAACTTCAATCCCGACCTTGTTCTTGTGCTTCTCTAGCTAGCCTTTGGTTTCTTCGGTCTTGTCGCTCGTCTCTCCTCTGTCTTTGGAGGATTTATCTTTCTTCTTCTTGGACTAAGATTTGTCAGGACCTTTCTAACTCTCCTCGGGTTTTGAGTGTTGTTATTACCAAATTGTATAGCTGATGTAATATGTTCCGTTGATTGTTCAATCCAATTTCCAAGTGGGGTTGATCAACCTTGAGCAAAGTCATATATTTAAAAAAAATGCTAGACCATGTTCCAAATTTTAGTTCATACCCTATTATGGTCGCAAAAAAAGTTAACAATTGAATCTGTTAGGATTGAAATAACAACCTCATGGGGATGTAAATCCCTCTGCATTTTTATAGAGGTGGTACTCCTCTCTACTTTAATATTTTCTTTGGATTCTAGATATTCAGAATGTGGGACTTTGTAGAAGTTTGTCATGGTAATCAAAGAAATATAAGGATTGCAAGAAAGATAAAAGGAAAATGTTTTGTTTTCCTTTTAAAGAAATTTTTTGAGAATGGACCGGGAACCACACACTTCACATATTTAAAGAAAATAAGCAACATTTCCTCACATCCATCATAGTTTAAAATAAATATTTTTGATTACATAAAAATAAAAAGAAGATGATTTGCATGCATAAGAGAAGTTTAACAAAGTGGACAAATGGGAAGCTCAAATAAAGATAATGATAGACCAATCTCAAATAATTTATACTCAAAACTCATAGTTACAAAGCATAATTGAAACTGATCCCGAAATATCTCTCTTGAAATTTCTAAAATATATATAGTCTGGTACATATTCTTTGAAATTTAAAATGTATTTGTCTTAAAGACTGGGATTGGGGCTCCTGTGGACCATAAAGAAAATATACACAAGCATTAATATTGTAGAAGGAATATGATGGGCGGTAAAAGAAAATCAAGACCTGGAAATAGTAAAAGAGAAGTTATCATACTTCGATTAAACCTTTCTAGTCAAAGAAGTGAAGTAATTGGATGAAGGAACTGATAAAGAAAGAAAGATGTAATCAACATAAACTTATTATGATGGTATCTCATTGTTTTCACCTGCTTGTTGGTTTCCTTTTATTGTCTTCATTAATGGTTACAAGAACCATCTCAACCATTTCTTTCCCCTCATTGGTCAATTTTTCGATCATTGGTGCCACATTGATCTCATGCCGGATTTTGATGTTGAACAATTCGCCCTCCAAGTCTCGTAAATCAAGGTAAATTCCATGTAGTGCTTCCTCAATGTCTCGATTCTTCACGGACTAGTCCACTAGTCAATTGTCTATGTCGTCCTCATCATATTCAAGTATACCATAGAAATTTTCAACTGACAACCCTTTAAAAATCTCAACTTGTCCGTTGAATTGTTGCTTTGTTAGGAACAACGAGTTGAGGATTAATTTGGGGTCTTGTACTTTGTTAGTGCTTCCGTCTAGGTCTACCTCCATGAGCCTTTTGAATAGTTCTTCCCTCTTTTATATAGCTTGGTTGCATGCTTGAACAATATTATTCAAGTTTTTTTTATCTTTTCTTTCCAGCATGTGTTCAACTGTTTTATGCGACTTGGGGAGGGAAAATCCTCCTCTCTTCTCCTTAGTTATGTCATGTTGGAAAATTTGTTTCCAAAGGGTAGTACAACATCAAGGTAAAAACCTTCTTCATTATTCAGGTCAACTTGCAAACACTCATGGAAGGCATGCACCCTCGAGCCAAAATAAACCATGTTTTTTGAAATTTCCCATGCCTATGTGATCAATGCCATTATTTTCTTAATATTTCTATCCACATAGCTCCTGGATGATGTCTGTAGGCTTGAATATCCTTTCAATTTAGCAGCAAGTGTGGTGGGTTTGACTATTGTCAAAGAATTGGTAAGAAGTGGAAGAGGCATTAAGGCATATTCCAGTTCCTTGATCCTTTCTTTCAACTTTGTGTTTTCCGCTTCTAGACCGCCAATGGAGTCATCTAAAGCATCCCCAGTTTCTCTATGAATTTTAGAAATCTGGGAAGGCTGCATATCTCTTAGGTCAACCTATGAACGATATTTCCCTTTCTTATTCTTCACATCACCTTTTTCAATAATCAATTTCTTGGATTCCCTATCAAAGACAGTGCTCTGAAAAACAAATGTCTCTTCTTCATTGAAGGTCTCATTCTCAATGATTTCCAATGATGAATTATGATGGGACATATTTCCCAGCTGATCAATAATGGGGAAAATTTTCTCGATATATGCCTCAAGATCCATGTCTTCAAGAGAGAAGCTATTGATGTCACTTTCTATGTGGTGGTCTTCTTCCTCTTGCATGATGTTTTCCTCTTTTTTCTCAGAGGAAGCTTGTGTGCTCTCAATTTTCCTCGGAGGGTGATTATTTTCTTCTCCGTCGCTTGAAATAATGTTGGTAAATTTTCTATATGGGTGGGTCATTGGAGCATTGCTCTGATATGTGGTAGTTTGGGGAGTAACAGTTGGGGACTGGGCACTCTTCTCGCTAGGACCCTTTCCTTTCTGCTTGTAAAACTCATTAGTACTAAGTACCATTTCCAAGTCACCAACATTGTGAGGATGAGTGCCTAAGTTGTTATCTTCTTCTTCACTAAGAACAATATGAATACATGAATTGTTGAATCCTACCGCCAACATATGTTCCATGAAAATTCCGTTATGGTCAAACCCCTTTATATTTTCAACATATTTCAAATTCACATTGTGGAAGTGGTTCACAAACTCATCGATCTTGTTTATATTCCTGAATATAAAGTCTCCAATTTTCCAAGGAAAGGGTATGAATTTCTTTTTCCGTTTCTCATGGAAAAAGTGCAGCCATAAATTATACTTCCTTGCTACTTCCATGATAGAGTTTTTATCAGATACATGACATGAAAGAAAAGATGGATTTTCCTTGGAGCCGAAAATCCTGATGACATTATGATTTTCCATCTTCTCTAATGTCCCCTTTTTATCCAAAAATTTAATTACCTGGTCGAATATTCTAGGGGTATCTTTACCAAACAATAATCCTTTGAAAACTGAAACGAAATCATTGTAAACTTCATAAAAATGTAAAGAAGCCTTGTGTCTCCACAATGCTTGGTACCAGAAGGTAACTGGATCAAGTTCACAGTTCACCCTCTTACAAATAGACAATTTTGGAAATTGACAACAATATGCTATCGCAAACACCAAATAAGAAGCTATGAAGAATTTCTTGTATTTTTTGTATTGTGACAATTGGGAGGATATTTCAATGGAAATTAGTTTTCCCTAATCTAAAATAGCTTTCTCTTTAACTGTAAAATATAAATATAAAGAATCATTCAGGAAATGGTGGTGATGCTTTATTGTCCTATCATCTTGGTAAACAACCAAGCAATTTCCCGAAAGGGGTTCTTAAATGAGTTGGCCTGAATCCTGGTAATGTCTTCTGGGACAGCCGCAAGATTCTCCAAAAACTCAAGCAAGAGGTCTAGGTCGTTGTCGTGCCTTTTTAGGAAATCCATGCAATCCTCTCCTTTGAAGGTAAGTGTTGGCTCATGGAGCTTCAACATCTTACAAAATATTTGTGGTGAAAGAAATATGGGGGAACGATCCTGGAGTTGTATGACTCACTGACTCAGTATGTGTTTCTCAACGTGCAATGCAACCAGTTCACTTCTTTTTTAGCAGAGGGAGATGAATAGTAAGAATACGCTCTAGACCACTAAAAGTTCTAGTCTTCACGCCCAAAAATATTCAAAGTATCACCGCAGAACTATTGTCGAGCTACTACTACCATAAGTTGAAGAGAGTGCTCTTTTAACCAGATAATACTTGAAATGAACTCTTGAGAGAGATGACAATAATATAATCTTTCGAAAACTGTTCTTTAATGCGGTTTAATGGGAAATCTCCTCAATCCCTTTGCTTATTAATGACGATCTTTATGGAACCTACATGATGAGTTATTAGCATTAAACCATACTAAATGCGTATTGGGAAAAACACAAAGGTGGCAGGGACAGACGAGAGCAATTAGGATTTGGGAACTTTTGTGAACCCACCAACCCACAGTTGCGAATGATCGAAAATAGGCTAAGTGTTGCATTTTGGTCAGTCGAACTCAATATAGAAGAATAAATATACTTAGGAGCTTGTTACCTGCGACAAGTCTGATGATCATAATGTAGATCATGAACCTTTGGGTGAAAAATGGATATCGCAGAACTTGGAATATGAAAGCTTGAACTCGTGAACCCGTGGTTGCAAAAAATGGTTAAGTACATAATAACACGATAGTCAATCAGACTCATGATATGGGAGTATGGATGGAGGTGAAGATCCACGAGTCTGCCAACCCACCAACCTGCCGTTTTTGTGAAACGACTAATTATAGTAACTAGAAAGGGAAAAGAGAAGGGAGAAAAGAAAAGGGGAATGGGGGTAGGTATAGAAGAGGTAAAATAAATGGAAAAAAKAAGTTGGGAAAATAGAAAAGGGGAGGGAAATTTCGAAAGTGAGAATTGATCTCAACACAAGGGCTCATATTGTCTCATCTATGGGTGCCTTTGTGGAGGGTGTGTTGCATCCCTCGTTTGCAATGCAACATTTTTCCAATCCCTTTATTTTCCTTTCATTTATTGCGGTCCAAACATTGAGTGCTATGTGCAATGGAAAGTAAAGAGCACCACAATGCCACTTGAAGTTAGGAAAACATTGAGTGTCATATGCACTGGAAATTAAAGGACACAAAAAATGCATTCCACCATCAAACGGGGCATTTATTAACTATGTGTTTTTTTTTTTTTTTTTAAATCCTTCATTTTTTATGGAGAGGCTTTTCATTGCTCTCAGGACCTTAGGGAGAGAATCTAGAAGGATTAGTTATGGATTTTGACTTTTTCGAGCTACAACACCTCTGGGCCTTTAGCCCCTTCTTCCCATGAAATGAGGTACAAACCCTTCTTGGGGCTAGTGAGCCCAAAAACCCAAAAAATGAGGAAATAAAGGGGAAGAAGTGTGGAAAGTGGCAAGTATGAGTGGGAATGGTACAATGAATCTTCAAGGAGACCCCCCAATAGAAACCCTTTCTCGAGGGTGACCCACTTACTAGGAAACCATGTCAACCACAAAATTGAAATAAGGTAAACTGTATAATTTCCAAGAAATCGTTCTATAAGAAAGAAAGGACCCTTTGCAACATGCTTAAATGCTTCAATTATTAAAGTCACACTTACCAAGAGACTGGACTTGTTACCTCATGAAGCAATACCCGCTGTCCTTTCTAGGCTAGGTCGGTGTGGTAGATGCTGCTATTTTGTTGACGATGAATGGTGATTGGTGGTGGAGAGGAGGGGTTGTGTATTCCCTATGTGGGCTCAGTTGATGATATGGCTCTCGACACTCCATGTATTCTACCTACGGGCCTCGAGACATCATATCCTTAGTTACCCCTAAGTTGGGGGGTTAACAAAACCCAAGCTAAGGTTCCTCATTATTAAAGGAGAGGGGATGTTGCAAGGTGCTTCCATCTAGGGAAATCTGTTTCTCCTCTGATGTTGATTTATCATGGGAACATCAACAGTTCAAGCAAACAAATCCAATGGGTAGGCCACAAATTTCATCATGGAGGGAGTCATCCTTTCCATCCAGTAGTTGAAGTATGTCCAAAATGTGTTCCAAGAGAAGCTTGTCTCACTCTCGTCAATTTTCCATATTACAAACTATCATTTCCTTTGTGTGCTAATATTGGTCCATTGTTCTATTCTAGTGGGTGATTTCTATGTGTGAGATGCCTATCTAGGTTACATTTCTCCTATTATTTGTTTATTTCTTGAATGCATGTGTTTCACCTCTACTAACAAACCCTATCCTCAAGGACTTCCAACTATTGCATAGTAGCAGGCTTGTATCTATGGTCGAACCCCTCTACAAGACGGGTGATTTCAAGCTACTTGTAGGTGCATGGAGAAAATGGGTCATTTCCTTTCCTAGCTTAGGGATTTTTGGGTTTTCCTCTACCTTTTCTTCTAGGTGGGGTGGCCTCCTTTCCCTCCCTTTGATCCATAATATTAGTAGTCTCAGGTTTGTGTGCAACTGAGGAGGATTTACAATAGAAATTCTCCATGATTTTCTCACCTACCAAATGATGGAGTACATAGCATCTTCTTCAATAGTGATAAATGGAAGCCTTCTTAATGTTGGATTCTGTAAAAACCATCCTAGCAATGTTGTTTAGGACAAGAACCAATAATTCCCATGATGTCCCTTCTTGCCTCATTCACCATCACATTGCATGCTGGTACTAAGATATCATGGCTTGAGTAGAAGACATGCACATAAACCCTTCTCTTGTCTCCTCGAACAAATTGGAACAAGGTAATTGTCCACACCCCACATTTTATTTACCTTGTGTCCTCCCAACTCATGAGCCAAAGTGTCCTTGCCACCCCATCTTAGTGATCTTATGTAAACACTAATTTGAACAATTTATCACTTTTTTTTTTTAATGTGTCTATCATTATATAGATGTTAATTTTTTATTTAGTTCAAGATTATTTATGATACTTTTTCCAAAATTCCATTCTATATGAAGTTGAATTTCAAATTCAACAATTTCAAAGTAGACAACATTTACTATCTTGATTATATTTAAAGAGTCAAATCCATCTTTAAAAAACATTGTATTCTATATGAAGTTAAATTTCAAAGTGAATAGCTTCACACTAATATTTAAAGAGATTTATCCATCTTTAGAATAAACATACAATTTATTTTATTTTATTTTAAATAAAAGTACTTTTTTATTATTAATATTAACTTTTATTAATTTAAATTTTATTTTGAAAATATTTTTTTTTAATTTATTTAAATTTGTATTCATCAAATATTAATTGTAAAAATAAATGTTATTAAAATATTTAGTTAAAATAGATTTAATTCTTTTTATTGTTTCAAAATTATATATGATCATGATGATGATGATGGTTAATGTCCATTGAGACTAAGATTGGTTTATCGGACTTTAAGAAAGGTAAGAGATTACTTGGAATTCTTTGGAATGTTATTTTGATGTTCGAAAAACATTAAGAGAAGCATTCCGAGATAATTGTAGTTTTGATGACTTAGAAGGTTAGGAAGGTCGGTATTGCAACAAATATTTTGAAATTGAGATCTAATTTGGGTATACGTAGGACACTCTATGAGAAAGTGCTTTCATATTCAACCCTTTGAATGTCACAAAGGTGACATATTCTTTCATGCCATGGTGTTTTGAGAATTTTCCAACATCCAATTTCACTATGCAACTCATGAGAATTAGTTCTTATTTTAGCAATATTGATTCTCTTCCTTACATTAGTCAAAATAGAGAGATACTTTTGATCTTCAAGATTAGGGTTAACCACCTCCTTAAAGTGTCTTAATTTTCTTTTATCCTCTAATTATTTATTGCACCAAATATTCTCCTTAAATTTTTCTTTGATGATATTTTTAATATCATCAGTATTTTGCAGAATAACTTCTTCCTTTATTCTCCAATGATTGTGCCATCCCCTCTTAAGACACTGGTGATTTTGGCTAGAGTCTGAAGCAATTTTGGGGAGCCTTGTGTCATCCAAGTTTTTTATCTTGTTCTTGTACATTAAGTACCTAATCATAGTTGTGCTCTCAATGGGGGGGAATGCTCCCTTCTATGAGGATGATAGGCTAGGGTGTGTTGCCTTTACTTTTGAGAATACAAGTGATAAAATTCTTTTGGATCTGCTCTATATTTCTCCAGGATTATTGAGAGATACTGCATCCCTAAATTTCACATCCATATAAGATAATAGGAGTGACAAGGGTCTCAAAGAGGATGTTTTTCTTGTCCCATAGCCGAAGGTCCACTAATTTACAATTATTTTCAAGACCATAATAATCTTTCCACCCTTAATTTATCATTTTCTCAACGCTATAGTTCCAATTGGGTTTGCGATGAATATCTATTCCAAGATACTTGTATGGAGGTACTTCCTCCAAGCTATTTTTGTCATACATGAAACTATTGTAGCTTATATTTTGGGATTTAATTATCATAACCTTCATTTTGTCAGGGTTCATTGTCATCCTTGTACTAGAGAAAAAGTGCTTGAGGATTCTAAGTTTCTTTCTAAGGTCATAGGGATTCCTTGCAATAAGAAAAATATCATCAAAACATAGGAGAAGGATGATGATTGTACTATAAAGAGTCTATCAAACAAAACATGTAGCTTCCAAACAATCTTCTAACTTGTCAATGCATATGCCAAAAAGGGTAGGGGATAGAGGAGAACCTTGCTTTACTCCAATATTACAATTGATTTCTTTTTACCATCCCTCAGTGCTCCTAAACTTGGAAATAATGGTCTCATACAAATGTACCACAACATCTCTTAGATCAGAGGAAAATTTTAGCTCTTCTAATCTATTCCAAACGTTAGTCTTAGGAACAATGTCAAAAGCTTTCCTAAAGTCAACAAAATAATAAATTGGATTGGTTTTATTGTTGCAACACTCCTTTGCAATGATCCTAAGTGTGACAATGTGGTCCACAATTGAATGATATCTTCTAAAACTGGTATGTCCTTTAGCTCTTTTTCCTTGGCTTTCTAGTCATATGCTTAATATCTTCTTTTCCAAAATACTTCCATATATCTTGGATAAAATGGGTCTAATCATAATGGTTCTACAATTGGAGGGATTTCTTTTGTTCCCACTTTTAAAAATAGGTTCAATGAGGCTTTGAGTCCAAGGTTTAGGGAATACCTACTTGAACTCTAAATTGAAGAGTTTGTATATGTGAGGGATGAGAATAGGCCCTCCGATTTTTAATATTTCAGCTTGGTAGCCTTCAATGTCCTTAGCTTTCCCATTTGTGAGTTGTTTAACCCCAAACTTTATGTCTTGTATAGAAAAACTTTATCCTCTGTAGAAATGTTTCAATTGTTGTCTAGAACATTAGGAGATTCGTAAATATTTTTAAGGTAGGAATTTCAATCCGTCAGGGGAATCATACCCATTCCTTTAGTTTTTTGAGTCAAAATTTGCTGCCAAAATTTCTTTGGATCTATCTTAGATAGGAGAAAAAACTTCTCTTGCTTTCTATTATGAAGTGCTTTTTTTACCTTTTAATTAGGGCTTTGTATCTATTAATCATATGAGATTTCAAAGACTCATTGGAGGCATCCCTAATGGATTTTCTAGCAATTTTACACTCATTATCATACCAAGGGTGAGAAATTTTTCTTTTCCTTTTACACAACACTTCAATAGATAAAAAATTTATAGAAGTAGAGAGGGTTGTTGTAAAATTATGATAAAGGTCTTCAATATTGTTCTTATATGATAGAAGATTTAATTTAGAGTTAAATTCCTTTAAGAAGAGATCGATGTTATTTTAGTAAAAAAACCAAGTACCTTTGGTTATGACAACTCTCTTCAATGATGTTTTTGTGTATGATAAAATTTAGAGTTAGGGTTAAAGGTCTATGATCAGAGTTAGGATCATGGTCGTTTAAAAGGTCAAAATTGACTATTTGCTTGTATGCATGGATATCTAATATCACATAATCCACAACATTGCTACCCAACCCTCTGGTTAGATTTCAACCACTTCATTACACCATTGCAAGTGATTATATCTTGAAAGCTACAAAGATTGATTAGTTCGGTACCACTCAAATTCTTCGTCAGGTCTTTCGAGTTTCTTTTGTATCTATTAGCTAAAATACAGTCCTCATCTAACCATAGAAGATTAGGGTTGAAATAGTTTCTTAAGATAACAACTTGATTAGTTGCAGTTCTAGCATTAAAGTCTCCTAACAGGAGGATATTACCTTCATTTCCCAAACTATAAATTTCGTGTTCTAAGATCTTATAAGGACAATTTTTATCTAGATTGTTTTTCTTATAAAAGGTAGAAATAATAAGCATGAAATAACAAACAACTATACACATCTTCTTAGCATTAATATCTAAAATATCCATCCAAATAAATTGATTGAGATGGTCTTTCTTATGAAGCCTAATGTGAGGAGAAATTTGTGTTCTTATGTAACAAGTTATGCCTCCAATCCCTCAACAAGAGGATTTCTTGTTCCACGCTGACCACACTATAATTTTTTTTATGTTAGGGACCTAAGATTCCTCATGTTCCCAAGTTTCAACCATAAATATAATGTCAATTTCACTTGGGATCCAACTTAATATAGGCCCTTTGTTCTATGGAAAGCCCCGATAGTTCCAAGAGAGGATCCGAAGTGTCTCAAATTGCTATTTATTGTTATCTTGTTGGTTTCTATCCCCAATAATATTTTTTCGATTCCTAATTATTACCCATTTTCCTTCTTTCCTGGATTCCTTTAACTTTTGAACCTCCTTTCTTAATTTAGATTGATCTTTGTTGGCAGCCAAATCACATTTTTCCATTGTCTTATAAGCTGCCTACACCAAGGTTTTGCAAACATCGATTTTTCGTCGCAATTTTCAGATGAACGACACTTTTATTCTTTGCGCCTTTTGCATGATTATTTTCGTTTTGTTTTCACGACTGTAAGCGTGAAAACATTGGTCTTTCGAAGTCGCATTTGAAATCATTGTTTGAACTGTCATGATTAATCTTGTCAATATGACTATTGCACTTACATTTCACCTATCGTTATGGAGCTGGCAGAACTTTCGAACTATACTCATTGAACATTCTTGTATTGATTGTGTGACTTGGTTTCATTGAGTTTGTAATGCATTGGCATTTCGATTTTGCATTTTATTTTTACCTACTTGACCATTGGTTTCATGAAAATACATAGGGGTTATGGTTAAATCTTTCATACATATCTTTTATATGATACCTATGTTTGTGTTTTCATAACTTTTTGATTGTTGATTATATGAATACATTAGCGCATTGGTTAAACTATTGATATGAGATATTACAATACATTGGCGTAGGGTTAAACGATTGGTATTGGTTTCAAATTGTATGGTGATGGTTTAAAAAAACTATGGCATAACGTTCATTGCACGCGTTTGTTTATACACTTACCATTGTTTCATTGGTTAGCCGAGTGACATGATTGTTGAACTATGCTATAGTGGGTTGAACAGCTATGAAAACCGACGGTTGTACTTAAGCAATAACTATTTTGCATGGCAGAGGTAAGCTCCACCACCTTCGCACGATGACATTAATTCCTATCCCTTATCCCCGTTCACTTTTGTTAGCTCAGGTAGCTCTGCTCCTGTGTGTGTTATGATCCAAACCGTCGGATTACCATGTGCTCGGCTCCATGGCACCAGTCATGCGAATCGAGCCAAATGACAACCAAGCCTTGTTAATGTTTGACAATGCTCGGAAAGACTTGGAGGATAACGGATGGCTCACCTTCGTGCAATGATTTGAAGGTTTTAATATAGTTGTAGCACAACAGTTTTCCATGACTTTCGATGGTTGTAGAGCCAAGGTGGGTGAAATACAGTTGGAAGTCGATGAGGAATTTATCAGTTCTGCTACAGGGTTACCTGCCGCAGGCCAGCGTTGGTTCAAAAATTCAAAAGTGGAAGAGGTTCCATGGCCACTTCTATTCCTCTCGCGCAAAGTCACCTCTTGTGACAGAGGTATGCCCATATCCTCACTTAAACCAC
>ML789895.1:289436-301661 GCA_009831015.1 Picea engelmannii | reverse complement strand
TGGCTGTTTATTAGCTCTTAGAACTGTCTATATTTCAGCAGAAAAGATAGATTAGGTGTGTTGTTGTTATTTGGAAGTATGTATGTATTTTTCCTAACATAAAAACTACTTGCAAGAGCACCCAAACAGAGACAACAACCATAGCACATCAGCAAAACAAAAACTACAGTTGGCTGTTATAAAACAACAGAAATTAAAATTTATGACAGCAGAAAACTTAGAGTCTTAGCTTGGTCAAAGACAGACCAAGAAGACAGCTGATAGGACCTGGAAATTTTAACATTACACATGTCTATAAAGTGGTACCTAACACTTACCATGGCTTCTTCTAGGGCTATGTGGCACCTATCACTTATTGTGGCCTCCTTTATTAATATGCAAGTGTCATTGATCAAACTGGATGCCAAACACTGTACCGTTCAAGCTGCATCATCACTATTTAACTATGGTTCTGTAATGTCCATTTTCAAATGATCTCTCCAGGATATTGACATAATAGCCTAAGTGATTCCTGTAGGCCTAAGCTGCAGGAAACGATCCCCTAGGTGTCGTACCAATACCCAAAACTTGCCGAAACGGGTACAAAACTCCACCAAAACACCGGCGGCCGTACCATACGGCGTTTCCCGATTTGGAAACGCCGTACGGTACGACTGGCAGCGTTTTAGTGGAGTTTTGGCCTGTACGACATGGATTTCGCCATATTTTTTCTTGTTTGTGGGCCTTTTCAAGTGGCCAAGAGGGTTGCGGGCCCTGTTATCGCACGGATTGTAGATTGTGTAGAGTCCCTCACAATCCCAACCAATAGACAACAAACTGGGAACAAGACCCACTGTCACCTCAGGAAGAGTCCTGGGTGACCCCTGGGGAAAAACACTGCAGATGGTCAAAGGCCCTAAGGGATACGATACAAGACTTGATGAGCTAGGATAGAGATGGGAAAGATGAAGAAAAGGGTAATGTGAAGGATGAGGGTGAAAGCCTAAATACCTTCAAAGACAATTCAACCCAAACCAATTATGCATTAAGTTCAATGCCCAAATATAAGTCCCGCCTAAAAGTAATAATGACAAGTGTCTAACAAAGCATTTTGTTATGCAATTAAGGATGATAAGTCACAAGTTGTATTCAGTGGAACAACAATATCATTCAATTATCCAATTCAAGTAATTATGGCAAAATTGCATAAGATGGATAAGATATTCTAATAGTTGTCCTTATCAGTATAAACTGTAAGATCAGATCTGAAATACTTATAACAGCAGTAGCAATGCAAGATCTATAAGCTCTTTATCAGCAGTAAACACTTCAAAATYAGCCAAGCAAATCAAGAGATGACAATGTAAAGATACTTGGCAATTTTTCCAATAAGCTACTATTGCCTAAGAGTGATTGTCCAATGATTTCTCAACAATTATTGTGCCCTAACCAGATCTGATGTAATTTGTAACAGCAGCAAAACTCTCTAGATCAGCAAGATAATCATTAAACAAGCCCGCAACATTACTTAGAATACTTTATAAGTGATCTCCAATAACTTTCCAGTGAAAGAGGCACCCGCACAGTATCCAACAATTTCCAAGCAAATCTGAAGCATATACCACATCTGATATGTGATATTGCAGCATAGAAATCATCAAAGAAAACAATCCAAAAGATTCCCAACTACCCTTCTAAACTAACTAAAGCACTTAAGAAATGTTAGCAATTAACTAGGAAATAAAAATAGTTAGACTAGCACACTAAACTAGAAATTAGAATAAGCTATCCTAAACTAATTCTCTGCATAAAATTTCAGCCTTATGGCTGTAGCTTTCAGTGAGGTACAGCAGATTATCTAGCCACTAAATCGAAAATCTAATCCGTTAGAATTAAAGCCCTACTCAAATCACACAATTTAGACTATCTACTTGTTAAATTTAACCCTAAAATGAGTAAGTTCTAGCAACCTAGGGTTAGTAAAAGTGGGTAAAAATTGCAGCATTTGGTGATTGTGGGCAGCGTTCTCTTAGATTGGGGGTCAAATTACTGTTGGGGACGAGTTATTGGTTGATGAGGGTGGTTTCTTTAAGTGCTGGACGAATTTCTGAGTAGAGGGGCCGAGTTTGGTTGAAAAGGGGGCGATTTTCTGCAATAGGGGGCGTATCTCTCCTCGCTGGGCGAGTTTATTGGCAGCAGGGATCGAGTTTAGAGTGCTGGGCGAGTTTCCTTCCAACCTGAGTGAGTTATCTCCTTAGGTGGGATCTATTTCCTTGGCTAGGCGAGTTACCATCAGATCTGGGCCGAATTCTCAATGTACTGGGTCATATCTCTCCCTTGTGGCCAATTTTATTGATGAGGAGGACGATTTTCCTGTAGATGCTATCATTGCTGTTGAGGGACGAGTTTGGTTGCTGCTGGAGGGGTGGAATATAGGAAGCTGTTAGCTACAGGCCTGCCATTCTTTTCTGGACTGTTATACTTACCTTGCTGGCTGATTTATTCAGCTACAGATCTGTATTCTTCATCTGAAATTATATCAGGTTCCTTATTTGTTATTATCATTCTATTTGCTGTGAGTTCCCAATGTACTGCAGCTGTCATAGATATTAATGCAATCAATACATTTGAAGTTTCGAAATTAGTGTTTCTTGTAATTCCTTCAGCAGAGATTAGAATCACTTGTAAACTGTTGGTAGAATGTTGTATGCATACTGTTTGACTAAACGACTATACTGTTAAACTAAGGGAAAAACTTTAAAAAAATTACAAGGGGATTTTACAGGTTCCATAGGCCTCATCACACTTAATTATAATTAGAAAATCAAAATGCAGTGAATACATTTCTTATGTAAGCAACTACCTGCAAACATGTGTCAAAGGGGCCTTGCTGGGTTGGTGAAAGCAGGGCACTGATATTGCCCCTACCAGGGTTCATATCTCCCTAGTGACATGTTTACTCTCAGGGGATGCTTGTGTTAGTGCTTGTACTCATGTTTACGATTGGGGCTAGCTTTGAGTACTGGGAGATTTTGGCAGAATAGAATTCCCCTCTACCCATGGTTGCTTAGCTGAAGGTTACTTAGGTAAATAATGTCAGGCTGAGTGCTTATAGGGAACATAAGCCATTGATGGACCAAAGCCAATGAAGTTAAAAAAGAAAAACACCTACAAACATGTGAGCTGTACCCGCTTGTAAACAAATACTTCTAGATACAAGCAAACTTGTGTTGTAAAGACTACCTATATCCGATTGCTATGAGTGTTATGATCCAATTTTTTAAAGTTGAACCATACAAAATACAATTTTCCACTTTTCTTTGTGGTGATGATAACATAAAATATCCAATGATTTGAATTTGCTTCAAAAATGATTTTGTCATTGGAGTATTGTCCGAGTTTTCTCTTGTCCATATAATTTGTTGTGATCTCTGTTTGAGCAACATGCTATCAAAAGAATATGATTTTTTGGACACTTATGGCATGGCCTTGAAATCCTTACATGTTCATCCTAGTGATTTCTTAGAATGTATTTGAAGCTCATATTGGCACTAGTTCTCATCATATGTGAATGCTAATTCTTAAGGTAGACATAATGTGTTTTTACTCTATTAAGATTGAACATACATCCTTACACATTTTAGCATGTAGTATAAGATAGTTGTGACTGAAGATACCATGGATGAAACACTGAAATATGGTGTGGTGTCTTTATATATCCAGTGGCTTCTATAAACATGCCCTTAATGACCACACAATTGTTGGCCTATCATTATTGTTACACATCCTTGTTCCTAAACGTTCTGAATTAACAAAAGTTCAAAATATTACCATGCATAATCATTACAAATTTCATGGTGGCACTTTTTTGTTGCATGGTTGACATAGCAAAATCCATGGACGTTTGTACACCTGAAGTTGGGAAGTATGCTATAAATTTTTTGAGAAAGTTGATGAGATTTATCCTCAAATTTCTTGTAAAGTACTTTGTAGGGAAGGGACATCACATGTATAATTTTTGTTTTCTCTTTCCTCCCATAAATTTTCTTTAGTGCATCTTTGAATGACTCTGCGCTATATTGTGATTCATTTTCACTGCATTTTTGGTAGTGTAGCATTCTGCATAGGGTTTAAATAAGCATTTTCTCATATTGGTTAGGTGGTTAGGGTATGAAGTTAGCTAAGCATTTTATGCATGTATTTCCATTTATTTGCAAAAAAGCATGGAGGATAATTTAGTTTATATTTGGATATGGAATTCTCTAGTTATGAGAGTCTGATGAAATTGCAAACCCATTTCACAGGGTCTTGACTATTCATGGTTCCAAGGATGAGATTGTTCCTGTAACAAATGCGTTTGAATTTGATAAGTTTATTGCAAATCACTCGCTTCATGTTATAGATGAAGCAGATCATAATTATACTCTCTATCAGAATGAAGTGGTATATGCTGTCCTAAATTTTATTAAGGCTAGTTGGGAGGCATCTAATGACAAAATAGATCACCCAGTGCCTTGTCCAAAAAGAGGGGATTTAGTTTCTTCAAAACTATGATTTTCTCTCAGAATTCTCAATAAACGAGCCAAGTAATGTTCATACCAGAAAAAACATTAATCATGCAATTAAATTTATGCGTCCCTATTTTTTATTGATCATTTCGGTAAAACAATCAATATTTTTTTGAGACATGGATGCAAAATAGTCCCTCCCATTCCATGTTTGATTCTTATGTTGGTAGGTACACATAGTTGTTGAGAAATGCTTCCATCAACTAATGCTTTCTTTGTCATTCATGCATATTAATGGCTTTTAAACTCCAATTCAATGCCATCTTGATGACTTGCTTTGTGATTTAGTCAAGATTTTATTGAAGTAGCCAAGAGCTATGTACGATATGAGCATTGCATATTATAATGTACCCATTTTCATAAAATAACCATCATTATTATTCTGAAATAACAAATATTGGGCATGTAAAGAAACAAGTGCAACCACAACATATAAACATACATAAATATGTTTTATAAATACTTAGTCGAGCTGCTACAAATAGACCTAACACTGAAACCCCTCTATTTCTGCAAACATATACACACCCTTGTATATTGTGATTCACTTAAGCCCATTTTCAAAATCTGAGATGTATTCAAAGGTCGACCAAAAAGGTCCTCGAAGAAAAGAATGGTCTCTATATGACTTCACTGTACAATTGAACAAATAAGTACTTCTCTACATTTTCAAGACAACAAATCTATTTGCATCCTTTTCTGGAGATTCTTATTGTTGCCTTTGTTTTTGTATCATCTAGCCAAAAAGAAAACAAACACGTCTAATGTAAAAAAAGGAATATAAAATGCAAACTGGAACAATAATGTCAAGCTAGATCTTAAGCAATCCTCGTTGCATTCTAACTGTACAAACATTTTGCCTAAGATTCTTCTTATTTCGTGTCTTGACATTTGGCAAGCTGGACAACAGACCCCTCTGTAAACCATATTTTAGCTCATTGAAAATTTGAATAACTGCGTTAATCCTTCTCGGAATTGAAAATATCCATTATCAATGATAATATGTCATATGTTTAAGATGCAATTAACAAATGCTACAACCTATTGCCTATGAGAAAATAGGCGTTGTAGAAGTTAGACTGGGGTGAAAGCTTGTGACAGGTTTAAAAGTTCAGTATTGATAGTGTCCTCGTTTAAACTAGGTGCTACTACATTACTCTTCTTAAACAACACCATGGATATTTCTGTTTGAACTCACACAGTCAATTCAACAATCATTGACAATAACTTTGCATCTACTTTGCGTATACAAGTGTAATAAATGAAACTAAGGATCATATTGCATAGCAATCTGACCATCTGAAGAGTGCTTTGAAATGCCAAAACATATAATGTTTGTATTTGAAACGGATAATACATTCTCCATTAAAACAAGAACAAGAACGAGAAGAAAACAGATAACAAAAGAAAATCAGCTTTCAAACAGAAACATTAAATGAGGCATTAAATAGATAGGGAAGCATACTTTCATGATCATCAATAAGTAGATAAGCATCCTAAATAAATAGATCAAATAACATGACTTGAAGAAACCTTTTGTGAACACAAGCCCTAGTCAGGCTATGAGACCACCACGATGAAGAATAATAATTTAAAATTCTTAGGGAAATGTCTCCATCTTAGGAGCAAGAAGAAAACTAACCAAGTATCCCACTGCTGAACTCTTGTAAATAGAATAATTGTTTGGTACCCATTATACTTTCCCCACACAACACAAGGGTAATTCTTCCTTCTCCGTTCAACAATGCCTTAGAAGTGTCTCTCTCTAGTGCTCTTCAGTGTGGGCATAGAAAGGTTCAAGCTAATGTCTGTTAACTCCAACATATTTTTTCTTTGTTCTTGGCTCTTCTCAAAGTTCTAATAGATTCCTTTCATGGCTAGTCCATCCCATAGTATGTCAACCTTATTTTTTCCATGCAAAAATTTTGTTGTCATCTCTTTTCAAAATTCCAAAAATTAGCTCTCCTTCCATTCATTCTTTTCTTTTTCTTTCACACGAGTCCAAGATGGCAAGTAAGAGTGCTAAACCAATTTCTTTGTGAGGGGGACAAGTTTCCTAGAATGTAGCAAGTGATGGCCTATATTTAGGAGTTGGTTTCATCCATTTCTCTTATCTCCAATTTAGACTATAGGCTAGGCTCAATATCATAAAAGAATGAAGGTTACAATAATGACAAAATGAGTAGAAAAAGAGACAGGATTCTAGACATGTAAAAATTTTGTAAGACCCCCTCACCTTTCACCTCTTGTGGTATCACAACTCCTTTAGATGCTCATGTTTAGTCAGTCTTGATTATTTTATTCACTAGACATTACATTCCCTACCCCTTGGAATAACATCATCCTCGGTTTTCTTTTATTGCAATAATGCTTATGTCTTCATTCTTTAGTTGTACCTAGATTTTCATTCTCTTTATTGTCTTGGTACACCTCCAAACTTTTAGCAGTCCAACATGTGCCTATATAAATCATTAAAGTAAACATGCATATCATAGTCATTTCTATGCATTAAGCATTTCATTGATATGGATTCCAATCTATGAATTTTAAGTTCATAACTGAAACGTATATATTCATAACACAAGATAGAGTATGTAATTTACCCCAATACTTATCTATATGAATATGCATATGCTCCATATGGATATCATAGATAAGACTTGTCACCCCATCACTTCTAGGGGTAATTAGAGTGGATTTTTTCTCCATGATTCACATTTCAGGTTGTAGTTTCCATGATGACATTTCGGACTCCACAGACAGTTGCCCACAGATGCCTTCCATTACATGCTTAACACATTCACATCATATGACATGGTGAATTACACACTGAGGTACCTTGTTCTGATACTTTATATTGAGTGATAATGTCAATGTTTTGGGCATGAAAATATTGATCATGGTTTGAATTGGATTATGAATCATGATGCTTTGAATTTATACTTTTTTCTTTATTTCATCTTGGTGGTCATCCTCATATCCTAGTTAACCGTTGTCACTCTTGGGAAAAGTTGTACCACTGCAGGACCTTAATAGGGGAAACATGTCCATATCTTAGTCCATACATAACACACTCCATCTCTCCACTCTCTGTTAACCTATGTTTTGGGTTCGCTGTCATATGTCACCTATAAAGGTTCATGCTCCATAATCCCATGAGGAGGAGGAGCTAGAATGCTCGAGGTTGATGTAGCTTGATATATAAAAAATTGTATGGAAATAGTAGGTGCTATAAATCAAAATGCAAAGCAAGAAAGTAAGAAAAGTAAAAAAAAGAAACAATAAAGAATGAGAAGCATGAGTTCTACCCCCTTGCTTAGAGACCATCACCCCAAGTCTTATGCAATGAATGGATACCTAATAAAATGATGTAGCAAATGGAAATCAAAAGCCAAAACAGGTTAAATGAATAAAGAAAAAAAACAAATAGGGGTTTGGAAAGACACAATGTCGAGGATATGGTAACTCATTGCCTAATCACTCCCTCATACAAAGGTGTTCTTGAGGATGGCTATCATACATAGCCTTTCATGACTATGCCACCACCCATGAAGTAAACCCCAAACCATGCCATATGCCATTGCACATGCTCCTTGATGGGTTTCTTGGGACATAGTTCTTATCCTCAGTGTTGGCACATCTAATAGGGGGTAATAATGATCCTCTCATACTTAAACTTGACAAATTGTATAACTTTGTAAGTTAGTGTGAAGTTTGAAAATGATACTTAATGTGATCTATCTAATGGGTTTTGCATTGACATTACTCACTTTATATGTTGTATTTGACCTGTGTACATGCCTTCGACTTTGATGGTGCACAGTGTTATCCTCTACCCTAGGGATAAGTAAGGAGATTGTCTCAAGGCTCACAGGTCCTAGACATGGCGTGTCGAGAGCTGGATGACTTGAGTATGGCCCCAGAGTGCCCCTCTTTTCTTCAAGTGCAACCCATTTATCAACAACAACAGTATCCATCCCACCAGTATGGTCCTAAAGTAACAGTATCTTGCTCCATAAGGTAATGAGTCCGGGAATCATGGTATGTGTCACTCTAATTAATAAAGCACTTGAATATGTTGCATTGAATTCTCCTTCATTTCATAACGTTTGCTTGGAAATTATGCTCTTTAACTTGTTCATGCCTGGAAGTGTGACATGATGCCCTAGTAAGTTGATATCCCTTTAGGATGGTTTGCCACTGGGTGGGTCTATGAAAGGTCATCATTCGTTCCCTCCATACTTACCATTTTCCATCTTTATTCCTCTCATTTCCCTCCCTACCCTTGTTCGGGCATTGGGATTTGCCAAGCTAGGATGGGTTGTTCCTTGCCTTGTGGGAAGAAGGGGCTAAACGCCTAGAGGGTAAAAGTAGCCGGCAAGAGTTAAAATCCAAAGAAGAAACCTTTGAGATGCTTCGCCCAAGGATTCCCGAGAAAGCAGTAAAAGGCTTCTCAATAAGAAAAGGGAACCTGTAAGATAAATAAACACTCAAGGTATTAGTTGGTGGATGGGAGGTCTCATCATGAGTCGACATATTATGACCATGGGCATGTAGCGGTATGACACTACCATCTATTTGGTCACCAAACCAAGGTAGTGGCTCTTGGTGGCATAGCCAAGAGAAAGGGGGTCTCATCACGAGCCAACCTTCTCATCTCCGTGAAGAAATGCTTGTGGATAACGCTGCCACCTCTGGTCACCAAGCCAGGATAATGTCCCTCAACTCTTCCCTTGAAGCATAAAAGAAGAAGATCAAAAGCAATGAAGCTAAGAATAAAACACATTGATTGGGCTGGGAAACAATGACATTCGTGACAAGGTGCAACTCACCCTCTACAAAGGCACCCACAGGTAAGACTTACATTTCCTTGTTATCATTGCACCCCATGCCCAAACACTTACCCCACTCCACCTCATACACTTACATGACCTAGATTGGTCTTCACTTGGGAAACACTCCAAACTTAAGGAGGATTAGCCCAATAGGACATCTTGAGACCCTTTCCAAAATTGACTTGTTATATTGCATAACGACTTTGAGCATTTGTCTGTGTAAAGGGGGGTTTGATGCATGTGTTTGGGTACTTCGATTATTGGATATGATTTACATGTTATGATCCATGTGACTTACGAACCCCTGGAGGGCATACTTGTTGCTGCAGGACTTTGCCCGGTGGACAAGTACACACGGGGGGATGATTAGCTCAGACCTCCATGGGGCTGAAAGCCCACAAATGGATGTTGTAACCCCAGTTAGGGGTAGGGAGACATCAAAGAATTGCACCAGGAAGAAAGAAGGACGTTGCCCTTGGAGACACCCTAGCAGACCTAGACCCAGGGGGATCTTTCTCTTCTACCTAGATGTTGGCCTTTGAGAGCCCATGACGACACCATCATGACCCTAGACATCATCTAGAGCTAGGGTTTGCATTTTGAGGGAAGTTGTGAGCTGGTTGGCATGTGTGGGCTTCGTCCAAGGCCTTTGGAGGCCAAACATTCTGCATTTGGATCCCAACGTTCCACCTTAGGGGCTCAACATCCCCCTAGAAGGGCATGATGTCACCCTTGGAGATGATTTTAGATGCTAATTAATTTTATTTATGTCTAAATTGAATTTATTTGTAAATTGGCTAGGTTGGCCTTTATTTGACCTGAAGTTAATTAAAGGTCACTAGTTTTGTATAAATAAACATAAAATACATTCATTTTTACATAACACACAAGAGGAGAGGTTCGAAATTTTCTCCCTAGAAGGGTTATTGGCTGAAATTGTGAGGCACACTCTTGTTATAATGATGATTTTTAAGCTATTATTGTTAATGTTTAAGCCATTATTATAGTTCTTTGCATTTCAATAGATAACAATAACATAATGCAAGATCATTGAGAAATACACAATCACACGAGACACAACATTTATCCTGGGAAACCCTCTAGGGGAAGAAAACCCAACAAAACTTCCTTATTATAGATAGCCAATACAATGCCAAGAGATAACTTAAACTAATACAGAAGATCCTCTCCCAAAGATGCACCACTCTCTCTCCTTCTTCTCTAACTGCAATTCCGAAACTTGTCTCTCAAAATGAGCAAGTGAGTTGTGTGTCTAAGTGAGGCGCTAGCCTCCTTATTTATACAAAACTAGCATGTGTGAAGTGTCTCTTCACTGGTAGGGCCGACTTCTCTAACTGGATGGTTATAACCACCTTTATTATATTTTCGGGCCTCTTGATATATTCTGGGGCCGACTTCTTCTTTTGCCTTTTACAATTACATTATGACCAATCCACAAAAGGAGATTTGGTCCTTATACAATAGTCGACATGATCAATCCACAATGGGGATTGATCTAATGAATAATATATCAAATAATAATAAGAATACACTTTGCAGTTACATTATTTTAACACTCCCCCTTAACAAGAAGGGTATTCTTCAACATCATCATACGAGAGAGAGGACAACATCATCAACAACATCAAGTGGGTGAGAGGACAACATCATCAATATCATCTTGGAACACTGTCTGACGTATCTATAAATCATCAGAAGTTTTCTTCATCGACATCATCGTCATTCTCAAAGGAATGCAATCATCATCTGCATCAATATGTATTAGTATAAAGCTAATACATCATCATCATCATCATCACAGCACGAGGCTGGCTCATCATAATACAGGACTAGCTTTATGTCACAACTGTAAGACTGGAAGCTCAATACTCGTCTTGCTTTACGTCACAACACTCAAGCTGGAAGCAAGATACTAGACTGGCTTTACGTCACATCTTCTCAAGCTGGAAGCACAGTACTAGTCTCATCTCAATGCCTTGCTTTACGTCACAACACTCAAGATGGAAGCAAGATACTTGTCCTGCTTTACGTCACAACAATCAAGCTGGAAGCAGGATACTAGACTGGCTTTACGTCACAACTATCCAGCTGGAAGCATAGTGCTAGTCTCATCTCATTGTCTTGCTTTACATCACAGTTGTCACGCTGGAAGCAAGATACTAGATTGACTTTACGTCACAACTGTCAAGCTGGAAGCACAGTACTAGTCTCATTGCATCTTCTTGCTTTACGTCACAACCATCAGGTTGGAAGCAAGATACTAGACTGGCTTTACATCAGAGCTGTGAAGCCGGAAGCTCAGTGCTAGTCTCATCTCATCATTTTGCTTTACGTCACAACCATCAGGTTGGAAGCAAGATACTAGACTGACTTTACATCACAACTGTCAATCCAGAAACACAGTACTAGTCTCATCACATCTTCTTGCTTTACGTCACAGCACTGAAGCTGGAAGCAAGAGATGTCTCATCACAACAACTACTCCCCCTTTTGAGAAAGGTCCTTTCGGACTATACCAAGCTTATCTTGAAATTGCTCAAACTTTACACGAGATAGAGGCTTGGTCAACATATCAACAACCTGTTCATCCGTGCTAACGTACTGGAGCTTTAATGCTCTTCTCTGCACCATGTCACAGATGTAATGATATCAGATCTCTATGTGCTTCGACCTGTCATGGAATAGAAGATTCTCTGTCATCTTTATGCAGCTCTGGTTGTCACATAGGATCATGTTTGCTTTCATCTCTAAGTCAAATAGACCGGTCAACAACTTTCGAAGCCATATAACTTCACAGCTGGCAGAACATGCAACAATGTATT
>ML789895.1:258258-270524 GCA_009831015.1 Picea engelmannii | reverse complement strand
CTAGGTACCTATGAAGAAATCACTAAGTTAGAAAGGGCACTATCAGAAGCCCAAAAGCCTCCTTCTATGAGGCTTCCTCAGACAATAAAACCTTATGCTCCAAAAGAACAAATTTGCCCGAACACTTTGAATCTACAAAATGTTGCAAGACAAGAAGATGATCCTAAGTCCTTATCGTGCAAAGACTCCCATTTTTAACGTGATCACCCAATGGCTACCCATGAGAAATCTAATTATATAGATTCCATATTTACCTTGTTCACACCAAATCAAATCTAAGAAAATCAAGACATGAGTAAGCCTAGGATTGAATGCTTGAGCTAAACAATTGAGGACTCAAGGGTAAAGCTTGAAGAACCCCAGGTGTATGCTAAGGATCTACCCGAACCTTTCCCAAAACCTAGCAATGATGGGACCAACCTAAGCACTAGTATGGCCTATATATTACAAAAGTTCAAAAGGATTCGTGGAATGTTGGAGATCCCTTTTTTGACAAAACAAATCCCAAATGACCAACTATTGTTCAAAGAAACTTCCACACTATTACAAACTGGTCATTTTGAGCAAAATGAACAAACACCCATTCTCACTTCCTTGCTAATAGATGACCTATGTCTTCACAATTGCATGCTTGACTCCGAGTCATCTCTCAATATGATGAGTTTGAAGGTTATGAACTAATTGGGGCTGGAAGTTACAGGATCTTATACCGACATTTGTAGATTTGAGTCAAACGGGATCAAGGTCTATGGCTTGATGGAAGGTCTTGAAGTCCACCTTGCTAACTACCCTGACTTCCCCATCATAATGGACGTTGTTGTTGATATACCTGACACTTGGGGAATGATATTATCTAGGGAATGGGCTGCTACTTTAGGCGGAAGTCTACAGATGGACTTGTCCTACGCAACTATCCCCGTCAGGTACCAAGATTGCATCACTTTGCATAACAAGCCAAAAAGGATGGAACACATCGAAAGGTGTAATCATGGACATAGTGATTACAACTTTGTAGATCCCTTCTTATTTCAAGGCTGGACCACTCTTCCCTTTGTGGAAGAAGACTATATTAATGAGATAACATGGACCAAGGGAAAGGGTGATCGAAATATTCCTAGCAATCACAAGGACAACATTACACAAGGTAGTGATGGGACGTTGCATTCACACGTAACATACATAAGGGATAGTGCTTTGGTAGAATCCCACCGCATCGTTCTGGAGCAGGAAAGAGATACAAGTTGGGGTGATTATCCTGATGATGCCTCTAACCTCTCTGAAAACTAGGATTACTATTTTTCTACACGAGAGGATGAAATTGATGATTTGATAAGGTTTAGAAGGAAAGGAGTTGGCTTCGTCAAATGGAAGGGGGATGATGAACATTTGTTAACTAAGCCAAACCAAGAAGATGTACTTACTACAAAACCCCACCCCCCTCCCTCAACACAATACACCATAATACAAGAAGCAATTGATTCTGAAGGAGGGGACTACAAGCAAGGAGATTTGGTTTTTGAGTGGGATACAAAGATTGGGGAGCCTAACAACACTAAGGGATGTGCAAAGTTTTGGCTTGGACCCTTCAAGATCAGAATGAAGTCAGTCAACGATGCCTACTATTTATCCACGCTTGAAGGTAGAAAACGTCCATTACCAGTTAGCAGACGCCTCCTCAAACCCCATCATGGGGTAGAGACTTGACTTCACAAGTAAGTACAGGTAAGTTAGACTAGGTAGGCATTTGCATCCATTGTATATACCATCTACATATCATGATATCATAGTTGTAGTTTCATTTTCATATTCTATTTCTCCATTATGTATATATCCATGCTTATGATTACATGTTAGATTAGAAGTACTTTCATATATGAACAAGGGGTGATATCACCACCCTAAGGATTACTAATGTATTTTGTTGAGATCTAGCAGACACATGTCATACTAGAGATGATGAAGTTCTCATGTGCTCTACAGTGAGCACATGTCCCTAAGTTGGAGCCAAATGTTATCCCCAACCTTAGGGATAACTAAGGAGATTATGTCTCGAGGCCCACAGGTCCTAGACATGGAGTGCCGAGAGCCGGATGACTTGAGCATGGCCTCGGAGGGCCCCTCTTTTCTTCAAGTGCAACCCATTTATCAGCAACAACAATATCCATCCCACCAACCTGGTCCTGAAGTAACAATAAGTCTTGCTCCATAAGGTAATGAGTCTAGGAATCATGGTATGTGTCACTCTAATTATTAAAGCACTTGAATATGTTGCATTGAATTCTCCTTCATTTCATAACGTTTTCTTGGAAATTATTCTCTTTAAATTGTTCATACCTGGAAGCGTGACATGATGCCCTAGTAAGTTGATCTCCCTTTAGGATGGTTTTCCACTGGGTGGGTCTATGAAAGGTCATCGTCTGTTCCCTCCATACTTACCACTTTCCATCTTTATTCCTCTCATTTCCCCCCTACCCTTGTTCGGGCATTGGGATTTTCCAAGCTAGGATGGGTTGTACCTTGCCTTGTGGGAAGAAGGGGCTAAAGGCCCGGAGGGTAAAAGTAGTTGGAAAGAGTTAAAAGCCAAAGAAGAAACCTTTGAGATGCTTCGCCTAGGGATTCTCGAGAAAACAGTAAAAGAATTATCAGTAAGAAAATGGAACCTGTAAGATAAATAAACACTCAAGGTATTAGTTGGTGGATGGGAGGTCTCATTATGAGCCTACCTATTATGACCATGGGCATGTAGCGGTATGACACTACCATCTATTTGGTCACCAAACCAAGGTAGTGGCTCTTGGTGGCATAGCCAAGAGAAATGAGGTCTCTTCACGAGCAAGCCTTCTCATCTCCGTGAAATTTTTGTGGATAATGTTTTCACCTATGGTCACCAAGCCAAGATAGTGTCCCTCAACTCTTCCCTTGAAGGATAAAAGAAGAAGATCAAAAGCAATGAAACTAAGAATAAAAAGCATTGAATGGGCTAGGAAACAATGACATCCATGATAAGGTGCAACTCACCCTCTACAAAGGCACCCACGGGTAAGGCTTACATTTCCCTGTTATCATTGCACCCCATGCCCAAACACTTACCCCACTCCACCTCATACACTTACATGACCTAGATTGGTCCTCACATGGGAAACACCCCAAATTTAAGGAGGATTAGCCCAATAGGACATCTTGAGACCCTTTCCAAATTTGACTTGTTAATTTGCGTAACGTCTTTGAGCATTTGTCCGGGTAAGGTGGGGTTTGATGAACATGTTTGGGTACTTCGATTATTGGATATGATTTACATGTTATGATCCCTGTGACTTATGAACCCCTGGAGGGCGTACTTGTTGTTGTTGCAGGACTTTTCTCGATGGATAAGTACACGTGGGGGGATGATTAGCTTGGACCTCTATGGGGCTGAAAGCCCACAGACGGATGTTGTAACTCCAACCAGGGGCAGGGAGACATCAGAGACTTGCAGCAAGAAGAAAGAAGGACGTTGCCCTTTGAGACACCTTGGCAGACTTAGTCTGAGGGGGATCTTGCTCTTCCACCTAGACATTGGCCTTTAAGAGCCCATGACGTCAGACCCTGGACGTCATCTAGAGCCAAGGTTTACATTTTGAGGGCATTTGTGAGATGGTTGGCACATGTGGGCTTCATCCAAGGCCTCTGGAGGCCAAACATTCTGCAAATGGATCCCAACGTTCCACCTTAGGGGCTCAACGTCACCCTAGAAGGGCATGATGTCACCCTTGGAGATGATTTTAGATGCTAATTAATTTTGTTTATGTCTAAATTGAATTTATTTGTAAATTGGCTAGGTCGACCTTTATTTGACCTGAAATTAATTAATGGTCACTAGTTTTGTATAAATAAACATAAAATACATTCATTTTTACATAACAACTCCTCACACAAGAAGAGAGGTCTGAAATTTTCGCCCTAGAAGGGATACTAACTAAAATTGTGAGGAGCACTCTTGTATAAGGCTGATTTTTTGCAAGTGGATCAATCTTGGAAGCTTTTATGGTGATCTTGCATGGTATTTTCATGATTATTCTTGGTGCAAGTAGGTAAAATATGCATTTTTTTCATTTATTGAATGGTTTATGTATGGTTTTATTTTCTCATAAAAGATAATGAGATTGGATGGTATACTTAATGCTTGAAGTAAGGAACTTAATTTACTACTTTCTTACTTTCTATTTGCCAAACTTTTCATTGAATTGATCTAGTAACTAGTGAAACCCTAGAGCCCTAGTTTCCTAGCACTCTAAGGTTTTGACCTAGTTATCTTTGCCTAACTTCTTATACCATAAAAAGCCTAAGGAGAGCAAGGTGCCAAGGCCTATAATTGCCTACACCCTAGTATCTTGTTTTCTTGAGGAAAATGCATAAGGGGAATTAAGTTATTACTTCTCCTATAAATTGATTTGTAGCCTTAGAAAAATCCATCCACTTGACTACATAAGCCGTAGAAGGCACTAGTTCTAGTCTCTCTCTTATTGAAGGATTGATTAAACACTCAAACTCTCTTCCTTGAAGCTTTTGCTAACTTATACTAACCCGAAACTAGACTAATTCATTAACTAACTTCTTGTTGTTGCAAATCATTTCTACAACCATACAAATTCATGCTAAATTGTCGCATTCACCTACATAACTCACGCTTAGCTCATCCATAAATCACTTGTGATAATTGCCAATCAACTACTAGATAAATGTTGAGTTTGCATGGTGTTTTCTTGCAATTTTGAGCACTAGAATTTGTTGTTGTTACAAAATATTTCTATAGCCATCTAACTACAACAAATTCTCTGCAAAAGTGATATTAAATGCTAGCTAAACATTGCCAATTTTGCTTGTGACAATTTATTATCAATTTGCCTAGTCAAAGTTACATTTTCTTGTCTTTTTCAAGCAATTTCAAGGCATAATTCTTGTGGTTGTTACAAAATACGCATTGTTGTTATAAACTATTACATTGCTGCAACTTTACATCAACTAGCCAATTTTTTGAAGGTTCATGATCTTAAGAAGCACTAACATCATATTTTGTACTTGAAAGCTGCCATATTTTCTTTGTTGTCTTGATCTGGGTAGGTACACTCCATTTTTTATCATCACTTCATCCCTTAAAGAGCTTAAGAACCTTTTGACTTGAGTGATCAGTGAGAGGGGGGTTTTCTTGCATCCTTGCCTTAGTCTTATTAGCCCTTTAGGTCACTGGGGACATCTCCCCTGGGGTAACTTTGATATACTCCTAAATAGAAAGGGGTTTCCTATTAAGGTGACAATGATAGGTCACTCCTTGTTACACCAATATGCATTCACTTGCCTTGGGCTTTGGGCAAGGCAAGTACAGATTGTGCGATAATACATGGATGATGGATTGCACATGGACACCTATTTTATTGACACCTTGGTCCTTTGGAGGAGATTGAGTTTTATTAGCACACTTGATGGAGGCCATCCCCACCACTTGAGAGAGGTTCTTTCACAGTTTTGGGGGGACGTTGAACCCTTTGAGACATCCTAGCACTTGTGGGGTGTGATGTGATGCTTTTGATGATGGGACATTGCACTTTTGATGATGATTTGACACCTCTTGATGGGATGTTTGCACCTTTTGAGGGGATGTTGAACCGTTTGATCATGATATCACACCTTTTGATGAGACGCCACACCTCTTGAGGGATTATACACCAGTTGGAGATGAAATTAGTTTTGAAATAATTCAAAAATATTCTAGAAAACTCACTTTAAAACTAATTTTGACCATTTAAACAATTGGCTTAACCATAAATGGTAAAAAATAATCTCCTAGTGAGAATCTAAATACAACTAACTTAACTAACTCCCAAAATATAAATAAAGGTGGTAAATCCACCAACAAAGTCATTAATGACCTAGGAGGACCCGACATCCTCCTCCATAAAACAAGGGATCTTCTCCCAAGGTGTCGCCCAAGGGCCCAAAGGACATCAATCCCTTCAAAAATAAATGTTAATTCGTGTAGTGAGCCTCCCAAGGCTAACACATGAGTTGAACTAGTCAACGAGAGTCTAAAAAAGGTGCAACGTCCTCCTCCAAGTGGGAAAAATCAATACCAAGTCAAATCGTCCCCCATAAATGTGCAAGTGGCAAACCCCAATGGCAATAACTCCTCCAAAAAATGTGGGAAGAAGCCTTCAAAGGCTCAATCATCAAGCAAGGTATGAAGCTATCACCCCAAATCCACCAAAGGCTCAACTCTCACCCAAAGTAATGCAACGTTGCATCATCCAATAACCAAAAAGGGGTGACGTCACCCTCTTAAGGGGGTCGACCTCCTCAAGGAGCCACCCAAATCTCCTCAAAAGTGGGCTGAGTCACCTAAAAATCATGATGATGAGGCCTGTGAAATATCTCGGGCATCTGACAAGTGAAAACGTGGAATCCAACCTAGGGTTAACTAACCCTAGTAATGCCTCACCCACAATAAATGATGATTTGGTGCCTGTATAATGGCTCAAAGGCTACGAAATGTAATGACACATGGCAAGATCCTGCAAGACAAGAAAAAACATGTATATCCACAAGGAAAGCAAGCCTAAAATCATAACAAGATAAAACCAATGTAATATAAGAGCCATTAAGAATAGTCCATCACACTCCTCTATCTTAAGGATGGTATACCTCTTTCAAAGTCAAATTATGGGAGGCTCATCAAAGCACACTAGTAGGCTAAGTTACCCCAAGGTAGAGAGGTTATATAAGACAATGTTTCCCCCGATGTTTCCATTTTTGAAGGGTCACATTTCCGGACGTCCCCGTTTCAGAAACTTCCAGACATTTCCCCATTTCGTGCAACTTAGTCGTAGGTTATAGTTAGTGGAAAAAAGGGATTAATTAATTATTTAATGTCACGGGGGCAAAAAAATAACTTTTCTAAAGTGACGTTGAGTAATTAATTAAAAAGGGGGTTTTTAAGTGACTTGAGTTTATAAAGTCATTTTACTTTATTAAAAGGGCAAAAGGGTTCGAAAAGGGTCAACAGAGAAATAAAAAGAGAATGAGGGCGCCCTCTCTCATTATACATTTTGTTATTTTCTAAAAATGAAATTGAGAGAGCTCTTATGGATTGGGCTCTTCGGACAAAAAACCCTAGAGGAGTTTGGGATTGGGTTTGATGGTGAAACTATCCACCTTAGCCAATCGTAAAGGAGGGATCATTCAGATTTCTTCATTGTGCTTCAGTGTGGTGGAGTATTTCATCTTTGGTGGTGAAGTTCTTTATTTGCAAGGATCTATTTTGGCTTGAGAATGACAAGTTTGGCTTGTGGCTGCGTTTTGGTGATTGTGGGAAGCGTTCTCTTAGATTGGGGGTCAAGTTACTATTGGGGATGAGTTATTGGTTGAGGAGGGCGATTTCTTTAAGTGTCAGATGGATTTCTGAGTATAGGGGCCAAGTTTGGTTGAAAAAGGGGTGAGTTTCTGCAATAGGGGGCATATCTCTCCTTGTTGTGTGAGTTTATTGGTAGCATGGATTGAGTTTAGAGTGTTGGGCGAGTTTCCTTCCAACCTGAGCGAGTTTTCTCCTTAGATGGGACGTATTTCCTTGGTTGGGCGAGTTACCATCAGATCTGGGCTGAGTTCTCAATGTGTTGGGTCATATCTCTCCCTTGTGGCCGATTTTGTTGATGAGGAGGACGATTTTCTTGTAGATGATATCATTGTTGTTGAGGGACAAGTTTGGTTGCTGCTGGAGGGGTCGAATATAGGCAGTTGTTAGCTACAGGCCTGCCATTCATTTATGGACTGTTATACTTACCTTATTGGTTGATTTATTCACCTACAACTCTATATTCTTCAACAGAAATGATATCAGGTTCCTTATTTGTTATTATCATTCTACTTATTGGGAGTTCCCAATGTACTGTAGCTATCATAGATATTAATGCAATCAATACATTTGAAGTTTCAAAATTAGTGTTTCTTGTAATTCATTCAACAGAGATTAGAATCACTTGTAAACTATTGGTAGAATGTTGTATGCATATTGTTTGACTAAACAACTATATTGTTAAACTAAGGGAAAAAATTAAAAAAATTAGAAGGAGATTTTACAGCAATATCAAAGTTTCAATCCTTCCATCCTAAGTGGGTTTGTTAATTCATGAGGTAAGGAGATGAGGGTTGCATCACTTACAAAAGTAGAAGGTAGCGAGGGACATACAAAATATTTCACCCAGAAGAAAAAGAAGAAGTGGATCAACCAGAGGAAGAACAAGAGAGACATGGGGGACAACAATAATTAGGATAGGACCATATTGATCCTAGAAGGTTTAGCCAATGGGAAACAACAACTAGCACAACTCCTGACTTAGTTAATTAATAACACTCAAGCAAACCAAAACCATGGTGGCAACAACGGTTTGGGGGGCATTAATGGACACAATGGGAACCAAAACCATAGGGGTAACAATGGTGCAAGGGGTTCCAATGGAAACAATGGGAATCATGCAGAAGGAAACAACAATAAAATTCTTGCACGTTGGCACTAGGACCACCAATAGAGTGATTCCTAGACCTCTTATGCCTAATTTCTTGGGGGGGCAACAAACAGGAAATCAAGGAAAGCAAGGACAGGGTGAAACCTTTAATGATTACTTGAAGGAGTACCAGGCCCTTGGTGAGAGGTTTCAAGGAGCCATGTCACTACATGACTACTGTACCATCAAATACAGGAACAAACCAAAGGATTTCAACAGGGGTCCACAGAACATTGATCTCATGTGGAAGGTTGGAAAGTTATCCATTCCTTCCTTTGATGGTTCCAACAAGTGCACGGCTAGAGCATGGGTACAAAAGTTTGACACATATTTCCAACTCAACCCTATGACGGAGGAAGAAGCGATTAAATTCACTACCTTGCATTTAGATGGAGAAGCCCATGAGTGGTGGTACCATGGATTAGTCACTATGGGGCATGCCAACATTACCTCCTACCCGGACTTCACACAAAAGTTGATGGAGAGGTTAGACAAGAAGGATCCAAAATGACATTTCAGAGAGTTGGCACAACTCAAACAGGTTGGAATGTCGGATGCTTCATTACAAAGTTTCAAAGGCTTGCAGTCACAGTGGCAGATATATCTGAGTAGAGGCTAGTCATGTTGTTCACTGAAGGATTATCTGAGCCACTACATGGTTGGGTGAAAGCCTTCAAACTAAATACTTTATAGGATGCCATCATCAGGACATAGGACATGGAGGATGCAGTCCCAAAGAACAAAACTTTCTCCAAACCTTTCATTCCCCGGAAAAACAAGGATAATAATCCTTTTCAGAGAGAGGGGATCGGTAAGGAGAAGTTGGACGAGACAACTCGTAATGAGTTGAGAAGGAAGAAGCTTTGCTTCAATTGCAAAGACCCTTGGGAACCAGGATACAAATGTATGGGCAAGGGTAAGGTGCACTATATAGAGGTACTTTCAGACAATGACGAATAGGAGGAAGAAGAGTAGGTACATGGAAGCAAGCATGAAAGATTAGTTGATGAGTAGCCTCATGGGGAGGTAAAGAGTGGAGCTATCACCACTCTATCGAGTGTCCCTAGATTTCACACCTTTCAGATCTGTGGAGTAGTATAGGGGCAACGTGTCACATTACTGATTGATGTTGGGGCAACCCACAACTTCATTGACATAGCTTTGGTGGCCAGGAGGAGCCTTCCTACAATTGACTTTGAGGGGTTTGATGTAGTGGTAGTCGGGGGGCGCAGTATGCCTTGCACACAGAAGATTCCACATTTATGCATAGCATTGGGAAACTACACATTGATCGATGATTTCTATGTAGTTGAGCTACTAGACACTAATATCATATTGGGTGTCCAATGGTTGTCGCCTTTGGAAAACATTTTGTTGACTACCAAGCCATGGAGTTGGAATTTAGGACATCAGATGACAAGAAAGTGGTTTTGAGGAGTATGTCCAATGATGCTTCTAGGATTGTTTCAGCGAAGCAGATGGAGGGTATATTCCAGCATGGAGATGTAGCTTGTGCCACAAAGTGTTTGATCACCACTTAGAAACCTTTAGACAACAACCGACAATATCATGTAGACATCTAGACACTGTTGAGAAAACATGATCAAGTTTTTGGACAGATACCTCCAGGGAGACCACCCGACAGAGGATTTGAGCACACCATTGAGTTGGAGGAGGGAGAAAAGCCAGTGATAACCACTCCTTACAGGAACGCGAAGAAATTTAAAGATGAAATAGAAAGGGCCATCAAGGAGTTACTAGAGATGGGGTATATCAGACCCCATTCTAGTCCTTTTGCTTCTTCAGTTGTCTTTGTCAAGAAGAAGGATGGAACCTTGAGGATGTGCATCGGGCTTTGAACAAGAAGAGGATCAATAATAGATACCCTATCCCCAGGATCGATGAGCTTTTGGATGAGTTTCATGGAGTTGTTTATTTTTCGAAGATTGATCTTCAATCGGGGTATCATCATATTAGAGTCAAAGAGAAGGATATTCTCAAGACTGCTTTCAGGTGCCATTACGGGCAGACTGTGTTTCTAGTCATGCCATTTGGGCTGACCAACGCACCAACTACTTTCCAGTACTACATGAACCACATATTTAAAAAGCAGTTGAGGAAGTTCTTGTTGGTGTTCTTTGATGATCTTCTTATATATAGCAGGGCATGGGAGGAGCACTTAGAAAATCTAGATGAAATTCTGAGCATCATGAAGGATCGGTCAATGTATGCCAAGGAGTCAAAGTGTGAGTTTGACATGACAAAGATCGTATACTTGGGTCATGTGGTCAGTGCCCAAGGTGTACAGGTAAATAAAGAGAAGATCTAGGCCATATCAGATTGGCCACCACCCAAGAACCTTACACGTTTGCGTGGATTCTTTGGGATATGCAACTATTATAGGTAGTTTGTGAAAATATTTTTACAGTCGGCTGCACCACTCACGAATCTCACGAAGAAAGGAATATTTAGGTGGACATAGGAGGCCTAAAAGACATTTGACAAGATGAAGTGATGAACACCTACCCAATTTAGGACTTCCTGATTTCACTCATTCCTTTGTGCTTGAGTGTGATGCATTGGGTGAGGGAATAGGAGCAATTTTGATACAAAATAGACATTTGATATCATATGAAAGTTGGAAACTCAAAGATTCACAGAGACTCTACTCCATCTATGATAAGTAAATGCTCACCATCATGCATGCCTTGTGTTGGTGCAATTATATGCATAATATATTAACAAACATAAATTATCAACTGGGATTCATAATTAGTAGAGTTGATGCACTATATGTGCCGATAAAAGATAGGTCCCTATGTATGTTTAGTATATCTTAGACAAGAAAACCATTTAGAAATCAACACACTTTTAAAAATAACAATCTTTACACAACTCAAAAGCTAGAAAGCAAAACTCATAAACAAGCAAAAGCTCCTGCTCAGGTGATGGACATGTTCATTGATGGTTCATGAAAGAAAAAAGATGAACTTTGATTCTATCTCATGGAGCAACTAAACTAACAAATGGGATGCTCCATTAAAGCTCATGTATGGTGAAATATGGAGATCCAACTGTTCCTGCATTACCACACTTTGCAACAAATTCGAATAGTGAAATCAAACAAAATAACATGAAATCAAAATAACAAATACATGAAATGAAAATCTACACTAACAATTTAGAATAAGCTTACCAAGCTGGATCGGTGGCCCTTGCCGATGCCAACATGGAAGCTTTAGATCACTAGATGCTAACTTCTAAGAGACACAAGATCACTGAACTTAAACTTGCATTAATCTTCAACAAGTAGGTTTACAAAAGGAGTCTCTTTGTTAATAAAATCTACATCATAACAATTCTCTTCAATCTACATCATAACAATTCTCCTCAAGAACCTATCATAATAATTCTCCCCTTAATTTACATAATAGTAATTCTTCTCTTTAATCTACATAATAATAATTCTTTCCCTCTCATGAAGAGAGGACACTCTCTTTTATACATGAGAGCTTTGAAAACAAGATAAGCATCTCATAATTATAGATCCACTTTTCTCTCAACCCATTTCCCATTATTACAAAATATTGTTCCTTCAAATCCTCACACATATCTCTCATATATCTTGGATAAGATATGACAACCAAATCTCCATGATCTTCTCCTTGGAATAGGCTTGAATTATCTCCTCAAATCTTGAAATGGTGGAGGAAGTATTTGAGAAGTCTTTTGAAT
>ML789895.1:242740-253048 GCA_009831015.1 Picea engelmannii | reverse complement strand
GAATCACCTGAGCCATGCTTCGTCATCACGGGAGAGACGCCAAATCAACAGTCAAAGAATCGATTCGCCTATAATTATAGGACCCTAACACCATCCATTTTAGAGATTATGAATTCACTCCAAAGAAGGCACTCATCTAAGCTTCCATTGCACCAAACTTAGTGGTAAACCCAAACAATAGCCCATCATCCAGCTGCCATTGCATGCGGTAATCATGAGATCGGAGAGGATCCTGGAAATAATAATTCATAACTTACCTAACTGTCTATTTTCGTTGCATTGGTTAACAGTAGTCACATTTTTTAGCTGCGTTAGTCATATATTGGGAGACTTGCAATCCCTTGAGGAGTCTGACAGCAGGTGCATGAGTGAGAGATGGTCTTGCTGGTAGACAAACTTGGAGTCTGGGGTGGATGTGGCCGTGTGGGGAAGATGAGTATGGGGCAAGTTCGTGGATTGTTCCGGTGGATGGAGTGGATGAGCTAGCATGGCGCACCTAGACAGATTATTGCTGAGCGATTGAAAGTCCTTCTGGTTTAGGCGCACCAACAATTACGTGAGCCTGCGTTGTTCACTTCAACTCACAGGGTTTAATTGATCCCATGGAAGCCTCCACCACGATGCGATCGCTTCTAATTAGCACCGATGGCACAGTCAATTTGCATTTCGGAAGCTTTGAAGCAATTTCAAATTCATTTTCGCAGTTTGGCCAGAGAAGGTGCCTTGAATCTTTCAAGGATTTCTTGTGTAGGTTCCTCCTTCACATGGCTCTTCTAACAATCAATTTCTTCTGTTTAAGAATTGTCCAGCTTCTTTTTCTGATCTCATTGACCCTTTCTCTAGCGTCAACTTTCAATATGAGTCTATTTTCTGCGACCTGCTTATTTTTAAAAGCAAACATGGCTAATTGCCAGGATATTGCCTCTTTACTATGTGTTGAAGTTACTGTTCGCGCAGTAATTGAGCACAGATGCTTTTGATAATCATACAAGCTCGCGGAAGAGGGGCACCTCATGGATAATTTACAAAAGCATGTACAATTGCAAGAAAGAGATGTGCCAAAATCTCTAGAGATGCGCCAAAATCTCGATCCACTTGCCATTACAGAGATAGCTAAAGGCTGTCTTTTAAATCTCCAGAAAATCGAAGTGGACTCCCTCCGAACGACCACAGTGAGTTGAAACGCTTGCAGGATCTGCATAATGTCTCGTCCTCCCGAGCAAACATCATTACTGATCTGTTTCAACTAGCCTGAAATCGTAAAAACATTTAAATGTTATATATATATATATTTTAATATGTATATATATTTTTAAATGTTTTATTCCTATTTAAGACACAAAGCTATCAAATAAAAACATAAAACACAAAGTTAAATTTTAATTTTAATTTTTAATTTTTATCTTTAATTTTAATTTTATTATATATATATATATATATATAAAGTTAATTTTTATTTTTATTCCTATAATAAAAGAAGAATCCTAATTGATTAAGTATATTTGCAAATCATCAACTAATTCATTCCTGAAAACGTTAGAGACATCCTACTTTCTGATCCTCGAGATCGCACGAAGCGCGGATGAGAGCATATTTATTGAAAACTAACCTACCTACTCTACTCTACTCTAATTGGAAATTAGAAATTAGTTACGTGTAATCAAACTTCCAGTGTAGCCATACACGCAATAGTAATAAGAACATGTCCATTGTGAATTTCATAAATGACAATCGAAAATATATATAACGGTGCGAAATTAACTCTTGAAACTGTAATTTAACCAAAAAAGAAAAACTGAATGGATCTAACCTGGTACCTGCTTGAAACCATCGTTCGATAATGCTTTCGTAGGCATAGTTTTCGTGTCGCAACTCCTCGTTATCCTCCTCGATCTTCTGCTCGCATAATTGTTCGTCATCAGATATGCAGGGTTCCTTGTATGTTGTTTCTTCGTTTGCCTCTAGAGGAGTAATTATACTTTCAACTGCTATCAAGATCTCCTCTTCCAGAGAAGAGGAGATCCTGACTTTTGCTAGGATCTGAGTGAGCTGTTCCAAGATTATACTCATAGTTAAGCCATATTGAAGAAGGAGAATGATTTATCATCAAAGATTTGAATTATAAAACTAAGAAATTAAAACTATTTGAAGAAATAAAACACACCAAACTTGAACTCCTTGCATTACTAGGACCCTGTTGGCACTAGGTTATCAGTTCGCACAAGTTAGCTCATCATAAATAAAAACTAAATTTACATAAATAAAAACACACTTTTGCATAAAATAAGGAGAAACACACTTCTGCATAAAAGGAAGAGGACAACCTAACTTTGGAACAACCCCACTAAAGTGGATGCACAGGTTTTTACCTCTCGTCTTACCATCTTCTCTCAGCCCTTAGGTCGTCTATAAAACCAATTCAAAATCATTAAAGCAATCTAATTCAAATGCTACCTATTACCATTTACAACTCCCCGACAACGACGCCAAAATGTTGATGCAATTATATGCATAATATATTAACAAACATAAATTATCAATCGAGATTCGTAATTAGTAGATTTGATGCACTATATGTGCCGATAACAGATAGGTCCCTATGTCTATTTAGTATAGCTTAGACAAGAAAACCATTTAGAAATCAACACACTCTTAAAAATAACAATCTTCACACAACTCGAAAGTTGGAAAGCAAAACTCATAAACAAGCAAAAGCTCTTGCTCAGGTGATGGACATGTTCATTGATGGTTCATGAAAGAAAAAGATGAACTTTGATTCTATCTCATGGAGCAACTAAACTAACAAGTGGGATGCTCCATTAAAACTCATGTATGGTGAAATATGAAGATCCAACTGTTCCTGCATTACCACACTTTGCAACAAATTCGAATAGTGAAATCAAACAAAATAACATGAAATCAAGATAACAAATACATGAAATGAAAATCTACACTAACAATTTACAATAAGCTTACCAAGCTGGATCGGTGGTCCTTGTCGATGCCAACATGGAAGCTTTAGATCACCAGATGCTAACTTCTAAGAGACACAAGATCACTGAACTCAAACTTGCATTAATCTTCAACAAGTAGGTTTACAAAAGGAGTCTCTTTGTTAATAAAATCTACATCATAACAATTCTCTTCAATCTACATCATAACAATTCTCCTCAAGAACCTATCATAATAATTCTCCCCTTAATCTACATAATAATAATTCTTCTCTTTAATCTACATAATAATAATTCTTTCCCTCTCATGAAGAGAGGACACTCTCTTTTATACATGAGAGCTTTGAAAACAAGATAAGCATCTCATAATTACAGATCGACTTTTCTCTCAACCCATTTCCCATTATTACAAAATATTATCCCTTCAAATCTTCACACATATCTCTCATATATCTTGGATAAGATACGACAACCAAATCTCCATGATCTTCTCCTTGGAATAGGCTTGAATTATCTCCTCAAATATTGAAATGGTGGAGGAAGTATTCGAGAAGTCTTTTGAACTAATCCTTCACATATTCCTACACATGACAAAGAGCACACTTTTTTGAGATATATATGAAAACATGTCAATTTTCTAATATTTAATCACAAATTCTCTTTTAATACTAAAATAAATGATTTGAAAAATAATAAGGTTAAACCCATATTTAATTATGAAAATGGTATCATGAAAGGTTAATGGGGCGATGAAATGTGAAGAATGATGAAGGGAAAGGTGGATGAAAATACGACATTTCTGAGTCCCAACACCTTGGAAAAATTCAGATAGTAATTGGTAGGTGACAAATTTGTCGTTAAGACAGACCACCCCAGTTTGATACACTTCCTAGGGCAAAAAGACTTTAATGAGAGGCAACAAAAGTGGGTTATCAAATTGCAAACAGGTGACTTCGACATTGAGTATATGAAAGGGAAGAAAATTGTGATTGTTGATGCTCTCTACAAGAAACCAAAGATATGTTCACTTGCAGAGATTTCAATTGACTAGAAATCTCATCTCTAGGTAGAGTATTCCAAGAATAAAATTGCTTGCGAGTTTGATGGATCACAACATACGGGATGACAGGTACAAAGTGGTGGATGGCATCATCTACTACAAGGACCACATATACTTAGTCCCAGAATCTACGTTGAAGGAGAAGATTATGAGGGCTATACATAATACACCCTTGGCAGGGCATCCTGGGTACTTTAAAACTTACAGAAAAATAAATGAGAGGTTCACTTGGAAGGGCTTCAAAGATGATGTACTAAGACATGTGAGGGAGTATATGGCTTGTCAGTAGAACAAGTCAGAGCAGACTCATCCTATGGGGTTACTACAACCATTACCCATTCCAGAGCAGAAGTGAGAAACCGTGTCCATGGACTTTATCACATGTTTACCTAAGGTACAAGGAAGAGATTGCATATATGTGGTGGTCGATTGATTGACCAAGTTTGCACATTTCTTTGCCATATCATCATAATGCAGGGAAATACAGGTAGCGGAGTTGTTCTTCAGGGAGGTATTTAGACTCCATGGGTTGTCGAAGTACATTGTTAGTGATGGGGACAACAGGTTCCCTAGTGCATTTTGGCAGGAGTTGTTCAGGTTGGTTGGCATAGAGTTGACTCCTATCACTAGTTACCACCCCCCAATAGATGGTCAGACAAAGATCATGAACAAGTGGCTTAAGGGGTATTTATGTAACTATGTGTTTGGGGAGAAGAAGGCATGGGCTAAGTGGTTTCATTTGGGGGAGCACTGTTATAATACCACTTATCATATGTCCATTGGTATGAACCCATTTTGAGTATTATATGGCTATGATGCTCCTTCATTTGTTGATTTGGCGTTTGGGGATAACAGGGCTCCCAAAGCCAAGGATTGGATCCAGGAGAGTCAATACATTCTCAAGACTCTCAATGACAATCTAAGATGGCCCAAAATCAACAGAAGATCTATGTAGATAGCCACAGGGTCGAGCACACTTTCGAAGTGGGAGACTTGGTATTCTTGAGATTACAACCATACAGATAGTCTTCACTGAAGAAACGTGGTGTTGAAGATCTTAAGCCACGCTTTTATGGCCCCTATAGGGTGTTAAGTGAGTTAGCGGAGTTTCCAAAAGGACGTAAGATTCACAACGTGTTTCACGTTTCATGCCTCAAGAAGGAATTGGGCCAACAGGTCACTTCTTCGGCATAGTTACTCCCATTTGATGAGGATGGGTAGTTAGTGTTGGTTCTTGAGGAGGTTTTGGAGGTACGAGAGAGGAGACTACATAACAAGGTGATCTGAGAGTACCTCATCAGGTCGAGAGATTTATCAGCAAAGGATGTCACAAGGGAAAGTGATCAGATCTTGCAACATTCAAACCTACAATTGCTTGAGGAAAAACAATCTTGGGAAGGGAGGATTGTAATGTCCATTTCCAATTGATCTCTCCAAGAGATTGACAAAATAGTCTAAGTGATTCATGTTGGCTATAATCAATGGAAAAAAGGGATTAATCAATTATTTAATGTTATGGGGGTGGAAAAGTAACTTTTTAAAAGTGACGTTGAGTAATTAATTAAAAATGGGGTTTTAAAGTTAATTAAGTTTATAAAGTCACCTTACTTTATTAAAAGGGTCCGAAAAGGGTCAACAAGGAAATAAAAGGAGAATGAGGGTGCCCTCGCTCATTATGTATTTTATTATTTTCTAAAAATGAAATTGAGAGAACTTGTGTGACTTTGGCTCTTGGGATGAAAAACCAATGTTTCAAGCATCGACATCGGAAAAATATTATCATGGGTCCGAAAACAAAAAATGTCGACAACATCAGGGAAAATATCAGAAAATGTCGTAAGAATGAAAAAAATACAAAAATATTCATTTTGTTTTTCAATATTTTACATATCTAAAGCATCAACAACATCAAATGAGTGCATTTCCACATAAATATAAAAAGATAACTGATATATAAGATGTATAAGATGTCTAGTAAACTCGAATACATCATAGATCAAACACTGAATCATGTCTTGACTCTAAAGCCTCAAAATATCATCAAAAAATATAATAAAAGTATTTCATCATCATGAGTCATCTACAATGAAATCAGATAGATAAACTAATGATTCCCTCTACCCATTTTATGGGCATAGGTGATGGMTCTAGAAATGGATTTTCCTTTAGAGGAAGAAGGCCCTGGGGTTGGCATTGGACTCTGATGTCCTGTAGAAGAAGAAGGAGCTAGACTCTAGTGTCCTCTACTGGTGCTACTGCCAAGTACAACTCTCTATCAKATTCTGTGAAGAAGATATATTTATGTGCATCCATATGAATCCAAACTATTATACACAAATATGCAAAGTTTCTCATGTAAATAGAAAGTAATGGTGCATAYAACCAAAATAGCACCGACCACAATTCATCTCTGAACCAAAATACATTAACAAGAGGTTGTAAATGGTCTCTAGAGTCCAAAAAATATCATGCTACAACAAATAATTACATATCATCAAAATCATTGCCTATATTAGGATCCTCATCATCAGTGTCACCCCCTAAGCATTAAAATAAGATAGAAAAAGATTGGCATGCCTAATAAGTGATTTTACTTGAGTGAAGGGTACGATTTTACTAGGGTCGTGACAAAAAAGTTCAATAATCAATGCCACCAACATCAAGGTACATAGAGGGCTTGGTGCTCTTGACTAAATGCCAGTAACATACCCTCATACATGATAGAATCTAGTGGAAATGTTGCAAAACTGCCAATCTTGAAATCTTGAAAACCATTAAGTCTGTTGAATTTTGAATGAGACCTAAAATTCTACTTTCTACATATGAAATCAAATTAGGTTGGAACCACTCTCAAACATCCTGAAACAATTAATGGTAATGTTAAAAATTTAAGTAAAATGATGAAAATGAAAGACAAAAGAATTTAATATTACCATTAATGAGTAGTATACTAGCCTCTTTATGTTTGCAAAATGACAAAAAAAAACTAAGTTTTCATCTCTTGTTCACCTCTTTCTCCTTTGCTCTCCAAACCCCACACTCTGTTTGCAAAATGACACTTTAAAAACAAAAAAAATTGGCGTTTAATTCGAGATTTTCTGTGGCCCTGTGACATTTTCCGTCAACTTGCGATATTATTGTGCTATTTCCGAAAATATCATGATACTATCATCCGAGAAAAATTTCGCGATATTTTCGGGCGATAATATCGTCGACCCTAAAAAAGACGATAATATCATAATGTCAGTGATATTATCGTGATGTTGGTAACACATCGAAAAACTCTAGAGGAGTTTGGTATTGGGTTCGATGTTGAAACTATCCACCTTAGTCGATCGTAGAGGAGAGATCATTCATATTTCTTCACTGTGCTTCAATGTGGCAGAGTATTTCATCTTTAGCGGTGAATTTCTTCATTTGCATGGATCTATTTTTGCTTGAGAAAGACAAGTTTGGCTTGTGGTTGCATTTTGGTGATTGTGCGCAACGTTCTCTTAGATTGGGGGTCAAGTTACTGTGGGGACGAGTTATTGGTTGACGAGGGTGGTTTCTTTAAGTTCTGGATGAATTTCTGAGTAGAGGGGTCGAGTTTGGTTGAAAAGGGGGTGAGTTTTTGCAATAGGGGGCATATCTCTCCTTGTTGGGCAAGTTTATTGGCAGTAGGCATTGAGTTTAGAGTGTTGGGTGAATTTCCTTCCAACCTGGGTGAGTTATCTCCTTAGGTGGGATGTATTTCTTTGGTTGGTAGAGTTACCATGATATCTGGGCCAAGTTCTCAATGTACTGGGTCATATCTCTCCCTTGTGGCTGATTTTATTAATGAGGAGGACGATTTTCCTGTAGATGCTATCATTGTTGTTGAGGGGCGAATTTGGTTGCTGTTGGAGGGGTCAAATATAGGCAGTTGTTAGCTATAGGCCTGCGATTCATTTATGGACCGTTATACTTACCTTGTTGGCTTATTTATTCACCTACAACTCTGTATTCTTCAGCAGAAATTGTATCAGGTTCCTTATTTGTTATTATCACTCTATTTGTTGTGAGTTCCCAATGTATTGCAACTGTCATAGATATTAATGAAATCAATACATTTGAAGTTTAGAAATTAGTGTTTCTTGTAATTCCTTCAACAAAGATTAGAATCTCTTGTAAACTATTGGTAGAATGTTGTATGCATATTGTTTGACTAAATAACTATATTGTTAAACTAAGGGAAAAAATTTAAAAAAATTACAAGGGGATTTTATAGGTTCCATGGGCCTCATCACACTTAATTATAATTAGAAAATCAAAATGTAGTGAATACATTTCTTATGTAAGCAACTAACTACAAACATGTGTTAGAGGGGCCTTGTTGGGTTGGTGAAAGCAGGGCACTGATATTGCCCCTACCTGGGTTCAAATTGTTAGAATATAGAAGATGGTGTGCTCATTTTACCATTGACGATACCCTCATCACCCAACCATAGACCGAAGCCTCCCTCCGAGCACCTTAACCTTGACTGAGAATTCCTCCGGAAGCAAACCCTAGGCTAGATAGCCAAACAAAGGGTAGTGCACCTCTCTCCAAGAGTAGTGCAACACAAAAAGACTGATAAGATAGTCCCAAACCCTAGCCAAGAGATATTCAAGCCAATACTGAAAATTTGTTGCTGCTGCAGTTGTGCCAACAACTCTCCTCCAAACTTGCGCACAAGACTGCAACTGCAGTGCGCACCAAACTGGGAACTGCAATTCTGAGATGCTACAAATGAGAACTAGCGCCCTGTATTTATAGTAGTCCTGCCAGTTTTGCTGGGGACGACTTCTCCTTCTGGATATGTGTCTATTCAATATATTATTATTATTTATGGCTGACTTCTTCTCTTGGAGGCTAATAGCCTAATATAAATTATCTTCTCGAGCTGACAAGGCTTCTAGGGTTATTAGCCAACTCATTAGGGTTTCTCTTGCTTCCCGGAGTCTTCTATTCTCGTTAGGTTCACACGTGGGGGTAAATGCCTCCCGCAACTACCATAATATTAACACTCCCTCCTAGCTAGAGAGGTATTTATAGCTAATGGACTTGAGCACAAAAACATACCATTTACCCAATAGCATCAATATAATCATCTAGACTATTTCATGACTAGATCATGAGCATCACCATCACCATCAGCTGCATCAACTCTCGAAATCATACTTCATCTAAGTAATTAGATATGATGCTGGATAAGTCACTCTCACCATAGAGTGATACAAGAGGAGTAAAATTTTTGAATTGTTTTCCTTCTGGAAAATCTCTGTTCATCATCCATTTGAATGATCATTATCTCCAATAAATTGCTGATAGTCTTCAAGGCAATTAGATCAAGGATAGAGCACAACTGTGTCTATTCATAGTAGTACATAACTACAATCTAGTGGTTCACTACCACATCAAGTAACACACAAGTACTTGATCAACAACGTATGGTTGTGAACAGTGAAACATATTCACCACAGTAGTCCTCATCTACTGTCATACAGTCTTCATAACAAACATTTGATAGCATCCTGCATAGAAACAATGTTATGATGTAGATTGAATTATTTGGGCCAATCTTTCACTCACACCTGTGAGCTTTGAAATAATATCTGCCTCACGAACAGTGGAACATATCCACCACAATAGTATATCTCTACTGTCTGGAGACAGGTAGTCTCCATAACAATCATCTGATGCCATCCTGCATAAAAAAATATTGTTAAAGATAAACTGAATCCCCTGGGCCAATATTTCACTCACGTTTGTGAGATTTGAAAGAATATCTGCCCTCATCAGCAATGGGCTATCTGCCCTATTCTTCACAAACAAGGAAGAATGATTATTTTTGATTTTTGAGCCTGGACCATTTCTCACCCTAGGCCATTCTTCCTACACTAATCAAAGTGCACCCTGGACAGAATGTATAAACCCTAAGAAATGTTTGGACCATTCCCCACCTTGGGCCATTTCTCCTACACTAATTAAAGAGCACCCTGGAGAGAATGTATAAACCCTAAGGAATGACTATCCCTGATTGCTGAGCCTGGACTATTCCCCACCCTGGGCCATTCCTCCTACACTTATCAAAGTGCACCCTGGAGAGAATGTATAACCCTAAGGAATAACTGTCCGGACCATTCCCCACCCTAGGCCATTCCTCCGACACTAAACAAAGTGTAACATGGAGAGAATGAGTTTTCCATAAGGAATGTCTGTCCTGCATCAACCTCCAAAACAGACCATTCTTCGAAACTACTCACAACTGTGAACTTCGAAAGAATGACTGCCCG
>ML789895.1:201515-228519 GCA_009831015.1 Picea engelmannii | reverse complement strand
GAAAATAATTAAAAATCCCCAGTTTGCGGGAATTTTAATTATTAAAAAATTCATATCAAAACTTAATGTAATTCCACGAGACTCTAGGACATGTCTAACATGGTCATTTACAACATTCCTAGACCTTAGTTACATAGGTCTCGTCCCTTAGAACGCCTTTCACTACTTTGGAGAGATTATTGTGGGAGTGAAAAACTCAAGGGAAATTAATAACGTTGAAAAGCCCAATTAATAACCCGAGGATAAAAAACACTCAGTGAAAGGAACTTTCCTAATGACGAAGTCCTAAAGCAACTGACTTAAACTATGATCCATGTAGACCTATTACATTATTATCTCACATAGGGGAGCGGAAATTCTAATTACAACAAAATGCTGAAGGCCAAAACTGCCTTGTAGAACCAACAAGTCTTCAACTTGGTAGCACCATCAGGTGCATATCTTCATGTTACATGGAGTTGACCCCCTAGTTGAATAGGTGGTCAACACTCTCCATCAGAATGGAGTGGTATATGTTGTTCTAAATTTCATTAAGGCTATTTGGGAGGCATCTAATGACAAAATAGATCACCCAGTGCCTTGTCCAAAAAGAGGGGATTTAGTTTCTTCAAAACTATGATTTTCTCTCAGAATTCTCAATAAACGAGCCAAGTAATGTTCATAACATAAACAACATTAATTATACAATTAAATTTATGCGTCCCTATATTTTATTGATCATGTTGATAAAACAATCAATATTTTTTTGAGACATGGATGCAAAATAGTCCCTCCCATTCCATGTTTTATTCTTATGTTGGTAGGTGCACATAGTTGTTGAGAAATGCTTCCATCAACTAATGCTTTCTTTGTCATCCATGCATATTAATGGCTTTTAAACTCCAATTCAATGCCATCTTGACGACTTGCTTAGTGATTTAGTCAAGATTTTATTGAAGTAGCCAAGAGCTATGTACGATACGAGCATTGCATATTGTAATGTACCCATATTCATAAAAAACCATCATTATTATTCTGAAATAACAAATATTGGGCATGTAAATAAACAAGTGCAACCACAACATATAAACATACATAAATATGTTTTATAAATACTTAGTCGAGCTGCTACAAATAGACCTAACACTGAAACCCCTCTATTTTGCAAACATATACACACCCTTGTATATTGTGATTCACTTAAGCCTATTTACAAAATCTGAGATGTGCTCAAAAGTCGACCAAAAAAGTCCTCGAAGAAAAGAATGGTTTCTATATGACCTCACTGTACTATTGAACAAATAAGTACTTCTCTACATTTTCAAGACAAAAAATCTATTTGCATCCTTTTCTGGAGATTCTTATTGTTACCTTTGTTTTTTTATCAACTAGCCAGAAAGAAAACAAACACGTCTAATGTTAAAAAATAGAATATGAAATGAAAATTGTAACAATAATGTCAATCTAGATCTTAAGCAATCCTCGTTGCATTCTAACTGTACAAACATTTTTCCTAAGAGTCTTCTTATTTCGTGTCTCGACATTTGGGAAGCTGGACAACAGACCCCTCTGTACACCATATTTTAGCTCATTAAAATTTTGTATAACTGTGTTATTACTAGTCGGAATTGGAAATATCCATTATCAATGATAATATGTCATATGTTTCAGATTCAATTAACAAATGAAACAACCTATTGCTTATGAGAAAATGGGCGTTGTAGAAGTTAGACTGGAGTGAAAGCTTGTGACAGGTTTAAAAGTTCAGTATTGATAGTGTCCTCGTTTAAACTAGGTGCAGTACATTACTCTTCTTCAACAACACCCTGGATATTTCTATTTGAACTCACAGTCAATCCAACAATCATTGACAATAACTTTGCATCTACTTTGAGTATACAAGTGTAATAAATGAAACGACGGATTGTATTGCATAGCAATCTGACCATCTTAAAAGATCACTGAAATGCTAAAACATATAATGTTTGTATTTGAAACGGATAATAAATTCTCCATTAAAACAAGAAAAAGAACAAGAAGAAATCAGATAACAAAAGAAAATCAACTTTCATACAGAAACATTAAATGAGGCATTAAATAGATAGGGAAGCGTACTTTCATGACCATCAATAACTAGATAAGCATCCCAAATAAATAGATCAAATAACATGACTTGAAGAAACTTACCATACTACCAAAAAATTCAAGGCTTGTAAACTAAAAGCACCATAACAATACCCCAATTGCAAATAATTGATCAAAATGAGAAGATTGATTTAGAAATACAATAATTTCCTTCCAACTTAGCTCTGGAGCATACATCCATTCTGCTGAACTCGGCACAATACGTAAGGAACCCAACTTTGAATTTACTTGTTCCATTAATTTTGTTCCCAATATTCACCATAAGAACCACTGCTTGATCTCCCCACTGACTTTGATTTTGAATAGCCTATTTTTTATGACACTCCAAAAATATCAAACCTGCATTCACACTTCACAAGACATATATTGGGAATTATTAAACAACTTAATTATATTAAACTTTACAAGGCATGCATTTTTTCCAACTATAATTTTGAGCCATCTATAAAATCATCCATCCGCAAGCATTGTGTGCCATAGTAGGAGTGGGGGTTAGCTGACAACCATTTTCTTATAAGTAATAGGGGAGGCTAAGATAGATAACTTGGTGAGTTCCTTCAACAAGGTTAGATTCAACACATTATTATCTCAAAGGTTTACTAGCAACCCTATGTAGACTTTGACCATAGTCACAACAACAACATTGGCTTAAGAATAGGAAACAAGTTTAAAGAAACCAAAAGAATATAGATGAGTTTAACAGTTCCAGATAAAATATGAAAAATGCAAGAGATAAAACGCAATTTTAGAGTGACATAGCATGCAAGAATTAGTTACAATTATTCAGGAGTAAAATATTTCTTATACAAAAAATAATGAGAAACTTCCGGAGAAAGATGGAGAACTTATTTGCGTCGAAGATTAAATACCAAACAACTCACCGAGACAAAGAAATTTTGCACCCAAGTGTAGGTAGTCTTTTTTGAACACAAGCCCTAGTCAAGCTATGAGACCACCATGATGAAGAATAATAATTTAAAATTCTTAGGGAAATCTCTCCATCTTAGGAGCAAGAAGAAAACAAACCAAGCATCCCATTGTTGAGTTCTTGTAAATAGAATAATTGTTTGGTACCCATTATACTTGCCCCACACAACACAAGGATAATTCTTCCTTCTCTGTTCAACAATGCCTTAGAAGTCTCTCTCTCTAGTGCTCTTCAGTGTGGGCATAGAAAGGTTCAAGCTAATGTCTACTAACTCTAGCATATTTTTTCTTTGTTCTTGGCTCTTCTCAAAGTTATAATAGATTCCTTTCATGGCTAGTCCATCCCATAGTGTGTCAACCTTTTTTTTCCAAGCTAAAACTTTGTTGTCATCTCTTTTCAATATTCCAAAAATTAGCTCTCACCTTCCATTCGTTCTTTTCTTTTTCTTTCACATGAGTCGAAGATGGCAAGAAATATTCCTAAACCAATTTCTTTTTGTGGGGGACAAATTTCCTAAAATGTAGGAAGTGATGGCCTATATATAGGAGTTGGTTTCATCCATTTCTCTTATCTCCAATTTACACTACAGGCTAGGCTCAATATCATAAAAGAATGAAGGTTACAATAATGACAAAATGAGTAGAAAAAGAGACAAGATTCTAGACATGTTAAATTTTGTAAGACCCCCTCACCTTTCACCTCTTGTGGTATCACAACTCCTTTAGGTGCTCATGTTTAGTCAGTCTTGATTCTTTTATTCACTAGACATTACATTCCCTACCCCTTGGAATAACATCATCCTCAGTTTTCTTTTATCGCAGTAATGTTTATGTCTTCATTCTTTAGTTGTACCTAGATTTTCATTCTCTTTATTGTCTTGGTACACCTCCAAACTTTTAGTAGTCCAACATGTGCCTATAACAATCATTAAAGTAAACACGCATATCATAGTCATTTCTATGAATTAAGTATTTCATTGATATGGATTCCAATCTATGAATTTTAAGTTCATAACTGAAACGTATATATTCATAACACAAGATAGAGTATGCAATTTACCCCAATACTTATTTATATGAATATGCATATGCTCCATATGGATACCATAGATAAGACTTGTCACCCCCTCACTTCTAGGGGGTAATTAGAGTGGATTTTTCTCCATGATTGACATTTCATATTGTAGTTTCGATGATGACATTTCAGACTCCACAGACAGTTGCCCACATATGCCTTTCATTACATGCTTAACTCATTCACATCATATGACATGGTGCATTACACACTGAGGTAACTTGTTCTGATACTTTATATTGAGTGATAATGTCAATGTTTTGGGCATGAAAATATTGATCATGGTTTGAATTGGATTATGAATCATGATGCTTTGAATTTGTACTTTTTACTCTGTTTCACGTTGGTGGTCATCATCATATTCTAGTTAACTGTTGTCACTCTTGGGAAAAGTTGTACTACTGCAGGGCGTTAATAGGGGAAACATGTCCATAACTTAGTCCATACATAACACACTCCATCTCTCCCCTCTATGTTAACCTATGTTTTGTGTTGGTTGTCACATGTCAGTTATAAAGGTTCATGCTATGTAATCCCATGAGAAGGAGGAGCTAGAATGCTCGAGGTTGATGTATCTTGATATATAAAAAATTATATGGAAATAGTAGGGTGCTATAAATCAAAATGCAAAGCAAAGCAAAGCAAGAAAAGAAAGAAAAGTAAAAAAAAGAAACAATAAAGAATGAGAAGCATGAGTTCTACCCCCTTCCTAAGAGACCATCACCCCAAGTCTTATGCAATGAATGCATACATAATAAAATGACGTAGTAAAAAAAAATCAAAATCCAAAACATATTAAATGAATAAAGAAAAAAACAAATAGGGGTTTGGAAAGACACAATGTCGAGGAAATGGTAATTCATTGCATAATCACTCCCTCATACAAAGGTGTTCATGAGGATGATTATCATACATAACCTTTCATTACTATGCCACCACCCATGAACTAAACCCCAAACCATGCCATATGCCATTGCACATGCTCCTTGATGGGTTTCTTGGGACATACTTCTTATCCTTGGTGTTGGCACATCTAATAGGGGGTAATAATGATCCTCTCATACTTAAACTTGGCAAATTGTATAACTTTGTAAGTTAGTGTGAAGTTTGAAAATGATACTTAATGTGATCTATCTAATGTCTTTTGCATTGTCATGACTCACTTTATATGATGTATTTGACTTGTGTACATGCCTCCAGTTTTGATGGTGCATTGGACTACATGAGCCCCTCCTTGGATGATTTATTGCACATGACCACCTATTTGATTGACACCTTGGTCCTTTGGAGGACATTGAGTTCTATTAGCACACTTGATGGAGGCCATCCCCACCTCTTGAGAGATGTTGTTTCACATTTTTGGTGGGACCTTGAACCCTTTGAGACACCCTAACACTTGTGGGGTGTGATGTGACCCTTTTGATGATGGGATGTTTCACTTTTGATGATGATTTGGCACCTCTTGATGGGATGCTTGCACCTTTTGAAGGGGCATTGGACCTTTTGATCATGATATCACACCTTTTGATGAGACGTCACACCTCTTGAGGGATGATACACCAGTTGGATATGAAACATTGCACCTCTTGAAGGCAAAGTTTCACTTGTTAAGCCCCTACACATCATTTTGGAGTGATCCATCCATCTTATGAGGCCACACGTGCCACATGTGTGATCTTGAACACACATTTATGATGGATGATTTGATATTAGAGAATTGTTACTTCACTTGGAGACATCATTGGTGGTCTTAGTGACCTATCCACTCTTGTATCATGCATATTTTATGTTTTTTGGTGTTATCTCTAGGGTTTGTTAGTGATAAAGGCATTATTTTATGTTTTTAGGGATTTTAACAGATGATAAGGGTGCTTGATATTTCATATAAATAAGAAAAGCACTTCTCACTTGTAAATCATTTCTACTTATGGAGATTATCACTATTTTTCTACTACTACTTTCTCTCTCATACAAATCGCTAAGGAGGGCTAGTTAGAGCAACTTTTTGGAGAAGATATTTTTGCTACTTCATGTATGTTCATTGCCAGGGTTTTGATGGATGAAATATTTCTTGAGTAAGTGGTATCTTATGTTAGGTTTTATAGCTCGGGAGGTACTCTACATGTTTTTTCTTGTATGCGTAAGTGACCTTGTATTTACACTACTAGGCACTTAACTTTGTAAAATGTGTTTTATAAAGTTGTAATAAAGTGGCTCTTTTATTAAAGTGATTTTTTATAAAGTAATCTTCTAATATTAAAGTGACTTTATTTCATGAAGTGCACTTATGTTATAAAGTGAAATTGTACTTTAATATTTTAAGTGATTTATTTTGGAGGGAATGAATCATGTCCCTTGATCTTGTAAAGGGAAGATTAGATCTTGGTCATTAGATCTAGGGATAGGAAAGGTGAAAAGACATTTAGATGTGAAAAGTCATTTTCAGCTATAAGAGTGAACCTAAGGCAGTGTGCAATACATATTTTTTGAGAGAGATTTCTGAGAGAGATTATAGAGGAAAGTGAGGGAAACAATTGGGCACTTTTCCCAAGAGATATTGGGCACATTTTCCAAGCCAGTTTTATGTTTAGGAGGTGCTGATATTTTTGTTGTTATTGGAGGCCATACTGTATGGATTCGTATAGTCTCTACAACAAAGAGAAAGGGCATGATTTTCAAGGCTGGTTGTCGGCACAAATTTCAAAGCAAGTTGAAGTTTTCTTTGTTGCAGAAAGGGCTTTTTGTTCTGTCTGTACAGTTTACTGTTGGCACAAAATTCGAGGTGTTGTTCAGTAAAGGGGGTCATACAATAGTACAGATTTGGAACAGATTTCAAGGAAGATTTTTTTGGGGACTGTTGGGTGCTATAAGTGAATTTCTCTTGCTGGAAAATGTATTTCTACTACTAATATGTACTTTCCTTAAGCTGAATAAAATCTCTCTCATTATGTTTCCCCACATTGGTGTTTTCCCTGGCTGGTTGCCAAAATTTCTGGGTGTTTACATGGATTTGTGACTGTTGTTCATTGTTATTTTTCGTTGCAAATGCACTTAGTAATGTGTGTTTCTGCTTATGATATTTATCTGAATGTGGGTTCATCTTAGATGTTCATGTAAGACACAAATATTTAGGTTGTTAAGTGTATGACACAATGATTTATGTTTATATTGGCATTAAATTTCTACATCTTGTTATCTCATGGTTTTGTTTATGAATGAATGTAAGTGTAATGTTGTTTCTCTAGTGATGGTTGTGCATTCTCTTGGACATTTCTTGAACAAACCCTTCTTGTTAAGACTCTTGGAAGGTTACCAGTGAAGAAACTTCCCTTGAATTGTCTTCAAAGACCTGAGAGGATCTTCTAGGGTTAGTAGTGAACAACCCTAGATATCACCTTAAATCCACTCACATCTCTTCAAAGGAGTCCTTAATTGATCCCATATGCCCAAAAATATAGTAAGCACTGATCATTCCCCTAATAGACAATCACAAAATTCCAAATTTCAATTATTTTTATTGTTTTAGGGTTAGAGTAAGGTTTTATTACAATAATATATTCAATTTCAACCATAAAAGACTAGGGTGTTTTCACTTTCATGCATATTCTTGACTTAATAATCTTCTTTAAGCCCTAAATTGCATTATTGATTTGTTATTTCAACCTTCTATGGATGGACATATAGGGTTTTAGGATTGTTACATGCATCCTTATTTTCATATTTTGTTCGTTAATAAAACAATGGTTTAATTCATTGCTTATCCCTCTTTCTTCATTGGTTTATTACTTGTTCAAGGGATAATTTTATTGTTGTTGTTATAACTTGTATTTATGTTGTAATTAACTTCCTTTATTTCAAGTTTTGCAACAACCAATAGTTTTTTCTTCCTTTGTAGTGTTTGGGGATCCTCTTGAGCATAAAATTGACTTGGTAAACCTTCTAAATTGACCTAGATCCTTATCCATTCAAATATGGAAATCACATTATCTTACCACCTTATCACTATCTTGTCTATCTTATTTCATTGGTGGTAGATTGAATAGCTACACATGAGTTCTTAGACTTGATTGTGTCTTGCGTAGGGATTCTTGGAGGCTACTAGGGAAGTCTCCTTTGTGTTGGATTTATTCCTTCACTAAAACAAGGGAAGTTGTTACCTTGGTGATGGTGGTGACATCTTTTGATGTTCCACTAGTCTTGTCACCTTATGAAGGCTTTGCCCTAAGGTGCTAGATTATGCGGTAACATTTTGGCGCCATTTTCATGGAGAATTGAGTCACTCTTATTGGAAATCCAAAGTCTATTCTTAAACATTCATTGATGAGTATACATCAAAGCCTAACCTAATGTGGTCATCTGACAACTCTAAATGAAGATAACCCAAGAGTTGGAAGTTCCAACCAAAGAAGCTTTCGTAGGTATGTTGATCCTTTGAAGGTCTATAAAAGAAGAGTTTCAAAGGTTCTCCTATGAGAATAACTCTAATTATCAATCTTCTAATAGTAAGTCCAATATCTTTGCAACCATAGGTTACCAATGCCTACAAGGCACTAGTCACATCCATAATTCAAGGTTACCCCCATAACATGCCTGATAAAATTGAGAAGTGGTTACCAAATTTTTCTAGCAATACTGTCGTTATTTCTCAAGATCACTTGTCCTCCTACAATGCTCTTGGTATTCATCTCGTTCCTAATGAAAGCGAGGGTGTAGATATGAAACTCTTTTCAATATCTTTAGAAGAAAATACAAGGTCATGGTTCAATAGTCTTTCCGAAAAGAGTATCAATTCTTGGCAAGCCTTCCATGATGCTTTTATGAAAAGATGGACCATAAGAAAAGATGATAAATTGTTGCTAACCCAATTCCATGAAATCAAAAGAAAAGACAATGAATTTTTGAATAAATTTAACCAAAGGTTTGACAAACTTGCCAAACAAATTCTTGATAATCTCAAACCAAGAGAAGGTGCCATCATATTACAATATACCAATTCATTTGATGGACAATTTGCTTTCATTCTAAGAGATCAATTCCAAAAAAAAATTGAAAAATAAAAAGAATGGGCTAGCAAGATTGCAGAGAATACGTTAGCTTCCAACGTAGAACTTGTTACCGTCCAAACTAGCAGACCACCAAGGTTCATAGTCTGCTATGGAAAAACCATAGGGGATATGTGCCCAATGTCACCACAACACCTATCCTTCCATGTTTGAGCCAAACTCCTACACTAAGAGGCTCTGGGAGGCTTCTCGCAAATTATCACTTCACCACAGAGTATCAAGACCAATGCCTAAACAAAGTACACTAGGTGAAGGTAGGAGTTAATTGTTTTAAATGTTTACTGAAATAAAAGCTAATGCAGAAAATGAAGTGACCAAACAACAAGCTAACTTACCCCCAATCCTTAAAATAATGACCAAGAAAAGTACAAGAGAGAAGGGTAAATGTTTTTACCACTTTCCGGATGATTTGTAATGTGAATACTTTGATCAAAGTGGATGGAAATGAGAGATTCTCTCGTTGTCTTGTTATATCAGATTTGCAAAACAAAATAAAATGTAGAAACCAACAAGGAAATTGGTAATAGACCACTTGGTTGAATTTACTCCCTAAGGAGTTGGTCTAACAACTTGGGTGTATTATACTAAGATCTGACAAAAAAGGTAAGGAGATGTAGGTCTATCTTCTTTCTTCCACGTGACTATGTAGCCCCTCAATGGATTGATTGGTCACCTTTTGCAAGTCTACTAAGAAACCCTTGTCAAAACACAATTACAATAATCCAAGACCAAGAAAAACAAACATTATAGTAGACAATCCACAATGACACAAGAGAATTGAGTTCCAAAATATGGCATTATGATCTCACAAAGTTTCAACAACCATGAAATGAAAGGACATGATAGCCTTATATAGTTGTTATTGTAACGACTAGTTTCTACCTCCCTCATAAAATAATAATTTTCTTGGTTTGCTCATCCACAATTGGTTAGAGGATGAACACATGAATACTTTTTTTAATTATATAGCTCCATAATAAAATTGGGATAAAATACTCTTTAAAATAATTTGACCATGAAGATGTCCACATCAGAGATGCCCTCAACCACAAAGAGAAATCATATGGTACTAGAGAAGGTTCAATTTGGTGGAGTAGGTGCAACATTCCAATTTAGGGATAAATTCCCTTTGAAAAATGAGCTAGAATGGTCATCATTTGTCCAGATTGACTATTCCTCCATCGGCTAGTTTGAATTGTCAAATCCATTAATAAGGAGTTACAATTTGTCCCAAAAGAGAACGATTTGGTCATTTGGTAGAGAAATTAATTTCTTTACTTGGAGGAAGAACATCTTTGACTTCCCAAAATTTATTCCAAGGCTAGAAGACCCCAACGTCTCATCCCCTTGATCATTTGACTTTGGAATATGTTCCATGTTATCGCACAAATTGTAGGTTGGGAAAAGCCTAACCCAAACCACAAGATGGCGACAACTAGAAGAATACCTACCCACTGTCACCTCAGATAGGTATTCTCGTCACTTTAAAAGTGAAGTGATCACCTCAAGGGGGGAATCTTGGGTGACCCTAGGGGGCAATGAGATGGAAAGTGATACTTTTGAATGGATTCCCATATAGGTCAAGTTGTTAAATGGAAATTAGCTTGGAAATGAGTCTCGGTTGTGGTCAATGGTTACCAAGAACTTTGAGTACCTGCAGATGATGATGATACCTGCCCGAGACACAAGAAACACCAAGTATACAAGCTATATGTTAAGTGGACAAGCAAGTTAATCTTGTTGTCCCTATTTGCAGCAGTCAACAAAGATATATATCAGCAAAGAAATGATTATTAGAGATGCTAAACAATATGCTAAAGTCAAGTAAATGTTGTAAGAGAAAAGCTAACAAGTACTAGTATAACTCAAGTATAAAAGCATTAGACTTTAGCAACAAATCAAGGTTTTATAGACAAGTATTGAAGAGATATAATTGTATCCTTATGGATGTAGCAAACAAGTTGTTACAACAGAAAAATTAGCCACCAAAACTTGCAAAGAATCCACCCAAAAGATGCGCTAGGATTAGTAGATTATGTTGGCAAAACTCTTAGCAAATTTTGACGGTTGATAAGAGAGTAAAATCAAAAGTTATGATGATTTTTTTGTAGCCCTAATGGTTGTAGATTAAATTTGCAACAACAATAAGACTTTCTTGGCCAAACGAGACACCCTGGTGGCTTAGAGACATGTATATCATGTAGTTTAATTTCCACTTAAGACAATTTCAATATCTCAATTTTTCACGATTATCAATGCAATAATTTATTTCTTCAGTGCATGAAGACTAGTTCCTTATTGGAAAAATGGAGTCTCTTGATTAAACAAGTTGGATTAGTTTCTTCCTTGGGGTTGTAATCCCTTTTACTCCCTAAGGAAAACCCTAACAAACAAGGAAAACCTAGGAGGGTGTAAGCCCTTTTACTCCTCCTAGTATCCTTTGCACGATAGATTATTCCAAACAATTATAATGGACTTGGAGGGCGTTTTATGCCCTTATACTCCCTAATATATCAACACATTAACCTTACAACCAAGAAAAGTGAGCAATGATCATGAAATCCTTACCTAGTTGAAGCATTAAAAAGATGAAACTCTATTTCACCAAGAAAAATCCACCATAAAGAAAGAACACGCCTTCAAGAGAGCTAGCGCATCATCCATTCATCCAATAGCATAAGATAAACCATCACAAGATAATGTAACCAAGAGAGATAGAGATAATTTCCCAAGTAGGGCGCAAATTTCAGCCAATCTAGTCTTCTCACAATGGGAGAGCTATGATCAAATGAGATAGAAATGATCTCTATTTATACAAAAACCTCTCATAAGAGTTTTTCCACAAAACTTAGGGTAACCACAAAGTAAGGGGACAACAACCCTTACTTTTCCCCTTTACAATATAAAATTTAAATTTAAATTTAAAAATTGCACAATAGAAACCCTAAGGTGACATCATCCATCTAAGAGTGATGTCTTGACCCCTTGAGCAAGTCGTTGGAGTAGAAGATTGAGGTCATTGGGGCTTCTAGAGCCTCCCTCTCATGCACTATAGCCTCCTCAAGTCATCTCCCACCAAATCATGCCAAGTGTCAATGAGTAGCAACTTGACCACCACAACCTCAACCCTAGGTGATGTCAAGACCTCTTTGTATGGCATTTTGGCTCCAAGAGTAAGTCGTTGGGCTAGTAATAGGTTTGGTTAGGTCTTCCATGGTGTCATCTCAGGCCTCCAAAGAAAATCATCATCATTTGGCATGTGGGCCCTGGTATCCTACATGTGGGCTTCAAACCCCAAGGAAGCCGAAGATAGGCTTGTTCTTCCAAATTTATCCACCAACTAGGTCCTGCAAAGACAACAAATACACCCTCCAAGGATCTCAAGTCAAATGCATCATGATGAGTAAATCAAACCGATAAAAGAGCCATCCAAGCATGCACATCCAAACTACCTCATCAAAATAAACAAGTGCTCAAAGACCCTATGCAATTTTCCAAGTTTAGGTATGGGAGGGTTGACAAAGCGACCTATTGGGTGAATCGTACCTCAAGTTTAAGAGTGTTTCCCAAGCAGACCTTTCTCTTAGTCATGTGGATGAAGTGGCATTGATGGGGGAAAGACTCTTGGGCATGGGGTTGATGACATACGAGGGATTGTAGTGTCTCATTTATGGGTGCCTTTGTAGAGGGTGCGTTGCACCTTCGTTTTCAATGCAACCTTTTTCCAATCCCATGTATTGCCTTTTATTATTTTAAGATGTTTCCAAGTTGAATCCAAGGTGGGGCTTCTACCTAAGCATGAAAAATAGTGCCCACTTTGACTCTACCCTAGTCACATCATGCTTCCCCAAGTTGAAAATATCTATGGAGCTTCTACCTAAGCATGAAAAACAGTGCCCACACATGCTCCACCATAATTGGCATTTGTATTAATTATTTTTCACGGCTTCTATTAGTTTCTTATGAGAGACATTTCATTGTCCTCGAGATCTCTGGGAGAGCATCTAGAAGGTTCATGATTCACTTTTATCTTTTTCCAGCTACAAGCCTTTTGGCCTTCAACCCCTACTTCCCATGAAATGAGGGACAACCCCTTCTTGGGTCAATACACCTGAAAATATCAAAAGGTAAGAAGATGAGGGGATGAAGTGTGGAAAGTGACAAGTATGGTCAGGAATGGCACAATGACTCGTTAAGAGGACCTCCCAGTAGCAAACCTATCCCCAAGAGTGACCCACTTACTAGGGCACAATGTTAACCATCATAGTGAAACAGGGAAAATAACATAATGTCCAAGGAGATGTTACATAATAAAAAACAATTTAAAATGAAACAAACTCAAATGCCTCAAATATTGAAATGACACTCACCATAATACATGACTTGTACCTCATGGAGCAAGGCCCAATGTCTTTCGGAAGCCAGTTGATGTGGTGGATATTGTTGTGATGAACCTTGTGTTGTGGTGGTGAGGTGGTTCTATGTATGTGCAAGTGGACAATGTTGGTCAAACTGTCTCTCGGTACTCCATGTCTACAACTTGAGGGCCTCGAGACATTATCTCCTTAGTTATCCCTAGGAGTTGGGGATAACATCTGTCTCCTACTTGGGGACATGTACTCGTCGTAGAGTGCATGAGAACCATAGTCATATCTTGGTTGACATGTGCCTACAATGAAACATAAAACTGTAAAATCCAGGGTGGTTCTATCACCTTTCGTCCATATATATCAAAACAAAAAATGACAACTAATCTAGAAAAGATGATTTTTCATTTTTCATATAATATGACTGAAACATGTAAATCAATAATGCAAGTAGAGTAAAATGAAATGCAACTAAGCTAATATGAGAAATCAAGATGAAAATGAAATAAAACAAGATGACCTACCCAGTTACCCGAGGCCGTGTTCATGGCCATAAATGACCAAATTCAACATCTAGAAAATCACTCGGTCAAGGCCCCAATTAGATCCTTATCCATTTGGGATGGTGATTCCGACTAGTTTTATGGGTCCAATTACCCCTCATTCTCCTTGTTGATTTATGATATTCCTAATTAGTGTCAACAAGAAGAGGCATTAGACTTACCCTTTTGCAACATGCTTGCAAGAAAGAAGTCCTTAAGCTGACATAAGGGCTCAACCAAGTCACCAATGGAGTTTCTCCTACGAAAAGAGGCTTCTACAAATGTTTGCTAAATGCAATCTAATCTAAGATGGAGACAAAAAATGTAAATCCTAATCTATATTAATCAAGAAAAGATATAGATCTCTTTCTAATCAAGAGAAAGATAATGAAATATGGACTAGCTTGAACTTAGAATAAAATGAAGCTAGCAGGAAAAGGAACTAGTTCCAAGACCTGTTACTAATTTAAACAAATATGCACATACAATTATCGGATAAATAGTTATCAGATCTATGATATACATGTTACCCCCAACCTATGGGTAACTAAGTAGATTATGTCTCGAGGCAGACAGGTTGGAGACATGGAGTGTCGAGAGCCAGATGGACAGAGAATATCCCTGGAGTGCCCTTCTTTCTCATTGATGCATTCTACACATCATCATTAGCAACAACATCCACCACACCAGCCTAGTCCCAAAGGTAAATGGGTCTTGGTCCATGAGGTAATGAGTTTGGATATCATGGTAATTGTCACTCAAATATTTGAAGCATTTGAACATGTTGCAAAAGATCTTTCTTGATTACAGAACATTTGCTTGGAATTTATACTCTTTGTTTTATTTAACCCTGGTGGGTGTCATGTTATCCTAGTAAGTTGTTACCCTCGGGAATAGTGTAAATTTTAATGACAAAAATCAGCAAACTAATATTTTGTCATACACTTAGCAACCTAGAGATAACTCTCTTTCATGAACTCTGATATGTCTAAAACCCACATTAAGAAATTTCCATAAGCAGAAATACACATTGCTAAGTAATTATGCAACATAAATAAACACAATGGACAACATTCAATCACCCATGAATTACTCAGAAATTTAGGCAAATGCCAGGGAAAACCCTAATGTGGAGAAACCCAAAGAGAGAGAGAGATTCTATTATCTTTAGGAAAGATTTATCAGCAACCACAATACATTTTCCAGTTAAGAGAAAAACCACTTACAACAAAAAAATAGTCCCCCACAAATCTGCCTTGAAATCCGTGCCACAGTCCGTACAACTGTATGGATTTACTGAAAACAACGCCTTGAGAAATGTGCCCACAACAAGATGTTGTACCTTCTTCTGTACGGTCATCCTCCTTCAACAAATTCACCCAAAAATTCCTCGAAAACCATGCCAATCCCTGCCTCGATTTCTGTGCTCGAATTTGTTGCTATACGACTTGTACGACTTGTCCCAACAAATAAAAAACAACACTCCAAAACAGAAAATGCCTCCTTGGGATTTGTGCCCTAGCTCTCTTGGGAAATGTGCCAACTTGTTGCTCACTTTCCTTTCCAAGCTCTCCTAAGAAATCTCTCTTTCTTCTTCTCTCAATGTGTCTTGCACACTACCCAATGCATTCTTTTATAAATCTGAAAATGGTATTTTCCCTCCAAAGTGTCTTTTCACCTTCCCCAACCCTAAATCCAAAGGCTAAGATCTAATCTTGCCTTTGCAAGATCAAGGGTCATGATTCATTCCCTCCAAAATGAATCACTTAAAATATTAAAGTACATTTCATTTTATTACATAAGTGCACTTTGTGAAATAAAGTCACTTTAAAATTAGAAGGTACATTTTATTAAAAAGTCACTTTAATAAAAGAACCACTTTACAACTTTATAAAAACCCATTACAAAGTTAAGTGCCTAGTAGTGTCAACATAAGGTAACATCCTCATACAAGACAAAACATGCGGAGTACCTCCTGAGCTAAAAAACTAACAAATAGGGTGTGTTATTGCACAAGTTGTAGGTTGGGAAAAGCCCGACCCAACCACCAAATGGCGACAAATTTGAGAACACCTACCCTCTGTCACCTTAGGCAGGTATTCTCGTCACTTTAGAGATGATAGAAACACATCAAGGGGGGAATCTTGATGACCCTAGGGGAGAAGAGATGGAAAGTGAAGAGATGAAGGAAGACCCCCCTAAAGGTCAAGATAGAGAGTGTGAAAAATCTTGATAAAGAGTCTCGGTGGTAGCCAAAAGTTGTAAAGAGATAAAAGTACCTGCAAAGAGTGATGTACCTACCTGAGACACAAGAACAAGCCAAGTATATGCGTATAATGTTAGGTGGAAGAGAAAGTTAAGCTTGTTGTCCCTAATTGTAGTAGTAAACAATGATGTATATCAACAACAAAAATATAATGACAACTACAAAATAAAGTTGTTCAAAGCTTAATGAAAAGTACAAGAGACAATCTAGCAAATGACTAGTTTAGCTCAAGAAGATAGCATAAAACTTTAGCAACAATGTAAGGTTGTTATAAACAATTTCTATAGAAATATTATCATCAATGTTATGGATGTAACAAAAAAGTTATTACAACAAAGAAACCAATTGTCAAAACTTGCCAACAATCCACCCAAAAAATGTGCTAGCCTTAATAGATTAATGTGGCAAACTTTTAGCAACTTTCAACGATTGAGTAGTGAGTTATGAATGAAAATGTATTAGGGTTTTTTTAGCCCTAATGGTTGTAGATAAATAGTTATAAAAACATAAAGAAATACTTATCACCTTGAGATTCCCAAGTGGTAATGACAAGCTTGGAACATCAAGAAGATATTGCAATTTGAACAAGTTGATTATCTCTTGGTTTCATGTATCCCAATGCAACAATTTTATTTCTCCAATGCAAATTAAAAATAATTAGTTCTTTAACTATTGGGTTATGGAGTCAAATAATTAATTAACTATACTACTTCCTTGGGGGTGTAAACCCTCTTACTCCCCAAGGAAAGTAAAGCTAACTAGGAAGTGTTAGGAGGGTGTAAGCTCTTTTACTTCTCCTAGCACCACCTTAAGCAACAAATTATTTCCGAGACAAAATTGATGGGCTTAGTGGGGTTGTGTGCCCTTATACTCCCCAACAAATCCAACTAGTTAACCTTGCAACCAAGAAAAAGAGACGATAACAAGATAAAACCCTTCACCTAGAGCAAGAATTAACAAAAGAAACTACTACTTTACCAAGAGTTATCCAACAAAATGCAAGAGAAATACTCCACAAGAGGTAGTGCACCACTTCCTTCCACCAATAGCAAAGAAAACCATAACAAGTGCAAAGGAGAGAGAAAATGTCCAAGAATAGCGAAAATTCTAGCCAAGTACTTCTCACAATGGGAGAGTTATCTTATGAAATGAGATTCAAATGATCTCTATTTATACAAATTGTCTTAAACATTGTTTGTCCACATAAGTTAGGGTAAACAAAAAATAAGGGGGAAACAACCCTCATTTTTCCCCTTTACACAAATAATTTTATTTAATTTACTTTTTCACATGAAAGAAAACCCTAAATCATGACGTCAACCTCTTTTCAGGCCACGTTTTGGCACTTAGGATAAGTCATTGGGCTTGGAGATAGGTGTGTTAGGCCACCAAAGGCTATATGTCCTCAACCCTTTCCTTTTCCTCATGGTCCAAGGCCTACTTCCTCCAAAATGTTCCATGTGTCCTCATCACCACTCAAAACCCCCTCAAGCATGACGTTAAGCCCCTTAAGGTGACATTTTTGGCCTCCAAAGCAAGTCCTTTGACTTGTGAGGGTACGATGAGGTCGTCCAAGGTGACTTCTAGACCTCCAAAATCAAGTCTTCTTCATCCGACATGCGGGCCCTTGGCATCCAACCTGAGGGATTCAAGCCCCATGGAAGCCCAAGATAGGTTTGTTCCTCCAAAATTGTCCATCAGTTGGGTCTTGCAAAGACAAATGGATACGCCCTCCAAGGATCTCAAGTCAAAGAATCATGATGAGTAAATCAAATCAATAAAAGATCCATTCAAGCAAGCACGTCCAAACCACTTCATCAAAATAAACTAATGCTCAAAGACCCTATGCAATTTACCAAGTTTGAATATGGGAGGGTTGACAAAATGACCTATTGGGTGAATCGTCCCTCATATGTGTTATGGATGAGGGGAAAGTTTTTTGGCATGGGGCTCATGACATACAAGGAGTTGTAGTGTCTCACTTATGGGTGCCTTTGTAGAGGGTGTGTTGCACCTTCGTTTTGAATGCATCCTTTTTCCAAGCCCATTCATTTCCATTAATTAATTAATAGTCCAAAACCTTGGGTACTCCCTATTGGTGAATCGATTAGATTGGGGGGCAGTATGGCAAGGCCACTTGAAGCTAGAGGTACACATAGTGTCATATGAAAGGAAAGAAAGGGACACTGCATGAGTGTACACACCTCAACAAGTGGGGACATTTATATAATGTTATTTGGCTTTCGCATGTCTTTGATTTTTTAGGAGAAGATTTTCATTTCTCTCAAGACCTCTTTGGGTGAGCATCTGGAATTTTTATTAGGATTTTATCTTTTTCCAGCCACAAGCCTCTGGGCCTTTAGCCCCTTTTTCCTATGAAGTGAGGGACAACCCCTTCTTGGGTCAGTACACCCAAAAAACCCAAAAGGTGAGGAGATGAGGGGATGAAGTGTGGAAAGTGGCAAGTATGGTTGGGAATGTCAGGATGAATCATCAAAAGGACCTCCCAATAGCATACCTATACCTATCCCTAAGGGTGCCCCACTTACTAGGGCGCAATGTTAACTACCAAGGTGAAACAGGGAAAAGAGCATAATGTCCAAGCAAATGTAACATAATAAAAAACAGTAATAGATGTAACGAACTCAAATGCCTCAAATATTGAAATGACACTCACCATAATACCTGACTTGTACTTCATGGAGAAAGACCCAATGTCTTCCTAAGGCCAGTTGATGTGGTGGATACTGCCATGATCAACCTGGAGCTATGGTGGCGAGGTGGGTCTCCATATGTGCAAGTGGACACTGCTGGTCAAGTTGTATTTTGATACTCCATGTATGCAACCTGAGGGCCTCGAGACATCATTTCCTTAGTTATCCCATAGAACGGGGATAACAGGGTGCTACTGGGGGGTTCCTTGAAGAGTCATCATCCATCCATGATCATACTTCAACCTTTCATACTTATTTCCTTTCGTTTCCTTATCTTTTGGGATTTTTGGGTGTACTGACCCAATAAGTGATTGTACCACATTTTATGGGAAGAAGGGGATAAAGGCCCAGAGGGGAAAGTAGCCACCAAAAGATAAAAGATAAAAACAAAACCTTCTAGATGCTCGCCCAAGAGGTCTTGAGAAACAATGAACCGTTATTTCACAAAAGTATAAGACTTGCAAAAGCATAATTCCACATTTATAGATGTCCCACTTGTTGAGGGATCTACACAAGTGTGTTACAAGCTAGATTATACCCCCATGGAACTCTGTGTACCTCTCCTTTCAAGTGACTTTGTGGTACTTCCCCCCAATCTAATTGATTAACTATTGGGAGTACCCAGTGTTTGGACATTAATTAATTAATTAATGGAAATAAGTGGGCTTGGAAAAATGTTACATTGCAGATGAAGGGAAACTCACCCTCTACAAAGGTGCCCATAAATGAGACAATACAAACCCTTGTATGTCATGAACCCCATTCCTATAAATTCACCCCAATCCACTTCACTTGCACACATGGCTTATATAGGTTTCTCTCTGGAAACACCTTGGACCCGGAGAATGATTGACCTAATAGGATGGCTTGACACCCCTCCCACACCTAAATTTGACAAATTGTATAATGTCTTTGAGCATTTCTTTAGTTTGAAAAGGGGGGTTTGATGCACATGTTTGGGTTATTTGATTATTATATGTGTCTTTCTTGTCATGATGCTTGTTACTCATGGACCCCTGGAGGGTGTATCTGTTGGCCTTTGTAGGAATTTGTTCGGTGGAAAGGTATTCATGAGGAGATGATTAGTTCAAACCTTCATGAGGGCTTGAAGCCCAAGGATGGATGTAGAGACCCCATGTCTGGGGCAAGATCATGATGATCAGTTGCGCAATGAAGGAAGAGGACATTTCCTTTGGAGGAACTCTGACATGACCTTAGGATGGCTTTCCACCTCCTCCCACTTGGGAGTTGGCCTTTGGAGGCCCAGAGGACACCTTGCTAGCCCATGATGTCACCTAGGGATGGTTTTGGTGGAGGAGGTATTAGAAATGATGTTGGCACGTGTGGACGCAAATCAGAGCCTTTGGAGGCCTAGTGCCATGCTTCTCCAGCCTAAAGTCACCTTTGTGGAGGCTAAGGTCACCCTAAGAGGGATGATGTCACCCTTGTTAGGGTTATTTTGGAAAGAATTGATTTCATTTTTAATTTTAATGAGCAAATTGACTTGTAGGCTCAAAACTGTGAAAAGACACAACTGTTGGGTAATTAAGCCAACATTTTCCATATAAATACGGATGGCTAATTTCATTTTTTCATCATAACTCTCCTCACTTGGAGAGGGGACTGAAATTGGCACCCTTTTTGGGGTTACTTGGTTGAAATAGTGAGGTGCACTTGTCTTGGAGGCTTGCTACTTGCATCTTGGATCATTTTTGGTGAAATTTTTTTGGCAATCTAGGGTTTTGTTTCTTGATTATTCTTGGTGAAGTAAGTAAATCTGAAATTCTCATTTTATGCTAAATGTTTATGGATTATTTTCTTATTCATGTTGAATATTATGAAATTTATTGCTTCCAAACCCTAGGAGTAAGGAACATAATGCGTTTCTTCCTTTCTCTTTATTTGATAAACTTTGTCAAAGAGATCTTGTCTAGACAAGCTTCTAGAGCCCTAAAGTGCTAGTACTTTAGAAGCCTTGTCTAGTCATTGTTGCATTAAATATATTTCAATAGTCTAAGAAAGAGGAAATCGCTAGGGCCTAGAAGTGCCTACTCTCTAGCTAAATTTACCTTCTAAATATTGGTTCTTAGAGGACTAAAGGTGCTACTCCTCAAGATCCACTTTATATTTTCTTAGACAAGCATAATCATTGTTATTTCTCCAAGTAAGTGTGTTAATTCTATTGACTCCATAAACCCTTGAAGGCACTAGTCTCATCTCTCTTTTGTTGGAAGATTGATCAAACACTTTTACACTATCTTCTTTGAATATTTTACTAACTAATTCTAACACTAATTCAGCCTAGATCACTAACTTTATTGTTGTTGTTTGAAATGTTTTCTACAACCATGTAATCGTAGGAATTTTTCTGCATAATTGATCTTAAATGATAACTAAACACTTCAAAAATTGCTTGTGACAAGTTATTATCATTCTCAATAGTAAATGTTATCTTATCATTGTATTTTCAAGATTTTCTATGGAGTATTTGTTGCAGTTATTACATTTTATCAATTGTTGTTGTAAACTTATTGACTACTGTAATTTCATATTAGCTAGTACTTATTGTCATTGTCTATTGTCTACTAAGGTATTATTATCATATTTGTACTCGGGAATATTGTATATGCATGCTATATTGTCTTGTTCTAGGAAAGTACATCAAGCACTTCATTAACATCAATTTTTAGACATAGACTTAGTGACTTTGGTAACCAGTGAGAGGGGGGAATATATCTTAACCATAAACCTAATTTTCCAACTCTTTAAGTTATCGAGGATGCCTCCCCTGGGGTAGAACTTTCCTATCCCTAAAAAGTGGGGATTTCCTATTAAAGTGACAGTGATAGGATATCATGTTTGTTACGTCAAGCTCCCTTACTTGCCTTGGGATTTGAGCAAGTACAAATTGTGCGATAACATTTTTGGCGTCGTTGTCGAGGAGGATTTGAGTCAGTTTTCCTCAGTGACGCATATTTGGTAATTTGTTTCCCAAATCCTTTATCTTGCAAATATTACCTCGCAACTCCACTGAGGGTGATTCCCTCTTCTTCCTTTGTTGATATTGAAGGGATCATCTGGCGACTCCACTAACCTTTTCCAAGGTGTCGTCCTACTCTCAACTTTGTGGTATTTCCAAGAAATGGAATCATGTCACCCTGTGAGAAACTGTATCCTTCTATTGATTTTGAAAGTTTTCAGGGATGCCCACATTATTTTGACATGAGATGGTCGAAGAACTCTCCAAGATTCAAAGGCCTCCCCCTTACTCACATTGTATATTTCATGAACTATGTAGGTGAGATAGAAGTTGGAGGGGAGGATGTTCTGATAAAATTATTTATACTTTCATTACCATCATTTGTATGAGAATGGATCAAACGTTGTTGTGTACCAAAGGGTATATCATCTTTCATAGATATCATCAGTAGGTTTCTTGAGTTCATGAAACCACTGTGCCAGACATATGAAGATGTCCTTAAAAATATCGCAGTAGTCCTAGATGACGAAGGATTCACCACTAAGATTGTATAATATCTCAAGGGACTGCACCATGCTCAATACCAAGAACCCTCTGACATAGAGGAAGATATTTATGAAGAAGGTTACCAACCCCTTGAAGAGGAGGAAGAATTATCCCATGATTCTACAAAATACAACGAAGACTTGATTGAAGAACGAGAGCCTGAAAAGGTGAGTCACGAGGATTAAGTGTTGGTGTTTGCTCCTTCGTTTGATGAAGTTATTCAAGATTCCACTCCTCCTACACAACAAGAAGAGAATGTGGTTAGTGCTTTTCCTTTTCAGGTTTTTGATGATGTTATGTTCTATGATTCAGAAGGTGAATAAATAGAGAAATCCTTGGATGTATTAAACCCTTCATGTTATATTGAAAATAATGAATGGATTGAGAATATTGATGAGTTTATACATGTTGGTGTTGAAGTTTTACTTATACAACAAGAAGTTACGATTCTTCTTTATTATTAAAATCATTTAACACATTATTTGCATAAATAAGATCATTGAAAGAGAGGCAATCAAAGAAACAATAGAGGCACACACATTATCCTAGGAAACCCTCATGGGGGAGAAAACCCATCAAACAATTCCTCAATATAGATAGACCAAAGATCGAACAAAATATCCTCCTCTACTCCTTCACTAGGAAGAGTAGTGCACCACTTAACTAACAAATACCAAGAGATAATCCAAAACTCTCCTTGACGTCACCCCCAGTTGCAGTAGTTTCTCCTCCAAGACTTGCGCACTGTAGAGATGGTTGGTGAGTGTTCAAATGAGACAACATCCTCACATGTAAATACAAGTTGTGAGGTGGCGCTAGGATTATGACTCTTCACTTGGTGGAGCCGACTTCTCCTAGAAGTGGCTAAAACCACTTTACAATTACTATGGGTCGACTTTACAAATACCACCATATAAATACATGTTGACCAATCCACAAAAGGGAATTTGATCTTATACAAGATCCACTTGATCGATCCATGAAAGCGGATTTGATCTAAACAATAATGACTCAAATATAAGTAGAATATTCTTCGAGGTTACAATCATTCAGAACTCCCCCTTAACAACAAGGGTATTCTACTGACAACATAAACAACAATTGACTAGAATAAATACATCATCAAGAGGAGGGGACATCATCATCAACATCGTTAACATTGTCGGTCATATCTACAGGTCATTGGAAGTTTTTCTCATCATCAACATCAATAGAAACTGAACACATCATCGTCTGCAACATGGAGCTGGAGTAACATCATCATCAACAACATGAATTTGAAACATCAACATCAATATGTGGCAATAGAATGAGGCAGGTGCATCAACAACAACATCTGTGGTACACTGACAAACCGTCCTTACTGAACCTTCAAGATCTTCCTAGGAATCATAATATTCCCTAGGATATAAAATCCTAACAAGATACCATGTGATACTCTGACAGATCGTCCTTACCGGACATTCAGAATCTTCCCAGGAATCATAATATTCCCTAGGATATAAAATCCTAATTGAGCTACCACTACTGACCGCAACTGGCATATACATGCATAGGTACTCTGATAGACCATCCTTACCGGACCTTCGGGATCTTCCCAGGGATGATCAATTCCCTAGGATATAAAATCCTAACTGGGATACCTATTGTTGGTCAGGATACCATAATATCATTAGAATCACTCCCCCTTTCGAGGGAGGTCCTTTTGGACTACACCAAGCTTGTCTTGGAAGTACTCAAACTTCACACGAGACAGAGGCTTAGTCAACACATTTTCAACCTGCTCATTTATGCCAACATATTGGATCTTTACAGCTCCCTTCTGCACCATGTCACAAATGTAGTGACACTGGATCTCAATGTGATTTGTCTTATCGTGGAACATTGGGTTCTTTATCATCTTTAGGAAACTCTAGTTATCACAAAACATCACTGTAGCATCCATCTCTAGGTCAAATAAACCTGCCAATAACTTATGAATCCATATGGCTTCACAATTGGTGGAGCATGTTGCAATGTAATCTGTTTATGTCGTACTAAGATCAATACTGGATTACTTCTTGCTTTGCCACAAAGTCATGACTGACCCTAAACTGAAACAACATCCAAAAGTTCCTTTTTCTGTCTGAAGCACTTCCAACCCAATCTGAATCTGTATAGCCATACAATCTGAAGTTATAATCTCCAATATAACAGAGGCCATAGTCCAATGTACCCTTAAGGTATCTCCTCACATGATTTGCAACTACAAGGTGAACACATTTGGGCTCCACCAGATACAGACTCAAGGTGTTCACAACAAAGCAGATATATGGTCTAGTATTTTTCAGATACATCAACGAACCAATCATTTGTCTGTATAAAGTAACATCAACTATTTCTGATGAAGTATCAACCAATAACTTCAGATTTGTCTCCATAGGAGTGGACATGGATTTACAATCCATCATGTCGAATATCTTCAAAATTTCCACAACATACTTTCCTTGATAAAGGAAAATCTCTTTTAGGCTCTACCATAATTCAAGACCTAAGAAATAGTGCATCGAGCCTAGGTCCTTCATTTCAAATTCAACGAAAACCTTCTCCTTACAATATGTGATGAGATTTTCTTCATCTGTCAAGAATAAGTCATCCACATATAGAAACAATATAATTGGTCCATCATTCTCAATCTTGAAGTAAAGGTTGGGATCAACTTTACTCTTGGTAAATCCCAAACTCATCAGAAACTATCAATCCTACCATACCAAGCTCTTAGATCTTGCTTCAACTTGTATACATGAGTCTTCATGTCATGTACTTCGAAACCAAATTTTCACATCACATTGTACCAACCTGGTACACTTGTTCGGATGCAACTTAATTTGCACAATCATGTGCTAGCTCTATGTGCTTTTTGCAAAGCACTATTTGTCTCACTCCCTGAGAGTATGTCCTCTACTTTTCCTACAATTGTTCCTTCTGGAACTGAGACTCTGCACCTGTTGTTGTTATCTCTGAAGCTGAGAATAATTACTCTATTCTCACAGTAGTTGTTGAACTTTGAGAGTACCTCCTCTATTCTAACATGGCAACAACTTCGTCTAAAATTGAGAGTGGTTGATATTGAAGGTAGATTTTCTTCTTTCATGGAGGTAACTCAATCTCAAATATAGGGACTGTTCCCTCTGAATCTCACACTGTATCAAAATCATGGTTGTTCTAGCTATCTTCACGAACACTGGAACTATTTCTTTGATTACTGGAGCAAGTGCCTCATCATAGTCTTCTCCCTCTTGCAGGAGATTCCTCTGGACACAAATCAAGCTTTATACATCTGTATATTGTTATCTGCAAAATGCTTGATTTTTTAGATCAATCTTGGAAGTCACCACCGACTTCCCTTCCGGTCTTAAGGAAAAATCCATATCCAAGTCCTTCTGACTAGTTTCCTCCTCTGTCATTGAAACAATGGAATCTTCTTAGGAGATTTCATGTCTCCTAGATGTCTCTCAAGCTACGATCTAGTATTCTCAACTCATGGCATATGTCTTCCAGTCCTAGAAGATGTTTCTTTTTCCCATATGTTCCTTTCTAAGATTAGGCTTACTCTAAGTCTTGATTTCTTTTGAGTCTACAAAAACTTCATATTCTTTGCAGGATATACTTGGTGTTTGAATACCAAGTCTTAACATGAAAAGTTGAGTCAAACTTCAAATGATTTTTTCTTCCTCTCAAGGTGGCTTCATTATACATTGACCAAGTCTAATGTGAGTTCCATTCTAATGTTCGATCATCTTCAGATTCTTCTTATCCTTACAATCAATCTCCATATGAGATACTTTGTATCTCAAAAGTAGCTTCTTCTTCCTCTTCTCTGGTACATGGATGTATACGGTCATGTATACAACTTGGATAGTCTGCTTCATGTTGTTGAAATATTGTAACTGCAAAGAGTATTATATTTATTATTGATTCATTATTCATTATATCAATCCCCTTTTGTGGTTTGATCATGTTGGGAATTGTAATTGATCAAATCCCCTTTTGCAGATTGGTCAAACCCTAATTGCATTATGCAAATTAAGAAGTCGGCCCCCAGGCCTAATTAAAGTGGTTTTAACCACTAAGAAGACAAGTCGGCCTTGCTGAGTTAAGAGACACCTTTCTAGCGCTTTCCATCTTGTATAAATAAAGGAATCCAACGCCTCATTATCTCACTCACTCATTCACTAAACTAGTGCGCAAGTTTGGTAGCTATAGTTGGGAGAAGAGGGAAGAGAGAGGTGCATTGCTCAGTGTTGGATATTCTCTAGTGTTTTGGTTTATTGTCTTGGCATTGTATTGGCTATCTATATTAAGGAAGTTTTTGTTGGGTTTTCTCCCCCATGAGGGTTTCCCAGGATAAATGTTGTGTA
>ML789895.1:153703-201040 GCA_009831015.1 Picea engelmannii | reverse complement strand
AGTCCACGTTGCAGTAAAATATTTTGTAAAGTGTTGTCCAACCTTAAATTTGAAACACCTCTGAAGTTTTGAAGGATTTTTATCTATCGTCGCTGCTACCAGATGGTACCACCACCCGTTCATACTATCAGAGGTATGTACTTACATATGTTTAAACTATATTATTCTAAGGGGTACTTGTAGGAGAAAGGATCCCCCATCATAGATCCAGAAGGATATCAGATCCAACATACTCAGAAGAATGATGCAACCCAAGTTTGATTATTCTGATATGCATCTATTTGTTATGACATTATTTCGATCTAGGTTGCATGTTGAAGCTATGACCATCATACTAACCTTTGGTCGAAAATTAAAGTCAAGGTATTAGATTTATTAAAGTTGAGATCATAGAGTTTATTCTCTAACCAAACTTTCTGTCAAGATAACATATTTCCTTGGTACAAAAGACAGGTTGAAGAAAGTGACGTAGGTGCGCCCTCAGGCACGTCCGCTCACAGGACCTCCTCCTTCCCTTGGCCCGAAGAACTGAAAATCTCTTCTAATTCCCTACCGGGAATTTTCCACACCCACAACAGTTCTCCAAAAGATCTCCCCTAACAATCAGGAAATCGGACTTCACAGTTCCGCGAGTCTTGTGGTCGCGTGGTTTTTGGATTCTCAAAACCCCGAACCCCGATGCAAGTCAACGCTGACCTTTCGCGTCCCTATCGGAGTTTCTCCTGTCAGAAATCCGACACTCGCGATGTTCCAAACACTTCGCTTTACCAACCCCCGATATGCTGAAACGCTTCCTTTTCTTCTTTAGCCCCTCCTGGCTAGACTTCCATTCCAAATGACCGCTAATCCATAAGACCACAGTCTTACCTCCTGTCGGAGTTTCAGACTTCGCGGGATCGCGAATCCAAGTGCAAAGTTTCCCTCAGAGCTTCACTCCCTGAAACCCCGATGAAATCTGCCACCTATCCACCTCGCCGACTCCTCCGTGGCCCACTCTTTTAGCCTGTCGAGAAATCGCGTTTCGGAGTTTCGTGATTCCCGCTGCTATGATTCCCAAGAATCACAAAACGCCGATCCCTGATGCACGTAAGGGTTGACTCTTCCACGTCACTATCCCCTCATCGGTTTTTCGGACATCGCGAGATCGTGATTCCTAATGCAACATTTCTTTGTCCCCGAGATTCCCGATATGCTGAACCCCAACTACTCTCGGATCTTTTGACGTGTGTCCGCCCTGAGATCCACGGCTAGGACTTCTTCGGTGTTTCGAGACTCGAAAGGTCTCGAGTTTCTTGACTTCTGAAACCCCAATGCCTCAATATCCCGATACCTCTCCGGGACTGTCCTCTGTTCACTAGGACTTAACCCTAGTGCAACTTCTGCCTGATCGGATGGCTGACGGGAAACCCAAAAACGATCCTACGACTCATGGTCCTCCGAGCTTAACCTCCTGGTGTGGCTGTAACCTCTCCGTTACTCTGGTGGATCTGACGACTGGCGGATTTTTCACGAATCCCCTCCGCGAGATCCTGACCGTCGATTTCTTCCTCCTTGAGGATTTCTTGAAAATAACTAAGTGTTCCTCTGCGCTCACTCGTCCTCTTGCGTGCAACCCTGCAACACTGGGTTTTAGATGCTCCACGGCATGGACTCCCTGGTCAATCCTTCCTTAGGTCCACTCAAAGGTACTATACCTCCCAAGCTTTGTCAATTCTGAATAATTCAGAATTTAAACCCCCTGCTCGCACTCCTTGCGACAACCTTTCAAACACTTCAAATGTTTGAATCCTCTGACCCTGCGCACACCTGCAGCAACAGTCCTTCAAAGATTCTACTCAGATCCACAACTGAGACTCTCCCTTATCCTGCACACTCCTTGCACGACCCTATAGCCCAATTTCACTTCTGGGTGAACAAGAACAAGACTTAAACTACCTGAGCCTCCGTCAACGCACTCCTTGCGGATGTTTTCGACTGCACTCCTTGCAGGAATCCTCACTCAGATAGAGAAACAATTGAAACTCATTTCTTCTTCCCTCAGATTTCAAACTCAAACATGAAATCACATACGCAACAATAAAGAAAATGCAGAACAGGAAAATAGAGACTCACGAGCACATCATTTAACATCAACACACAGAGAATCAGACACAAAAACCATGGATTTGAATCAAATTCTTCTATTAATTCAAGATCTATACATGGATGTTCTTCTACAGCTCTCTGCTATTCTCCTGTGCTCTTCCTACTTCAACTTTTTTACAATGTACAATGAGGGTGTCTATATCCGTTTTCCCTCCTTCTTTCTAAAACTGTATAATCTATGAATTCAAGTCTATCTACCTGTATTAATTAGTTTAAATGCCTCCTATCTACTAAGGATGAGAGCGAATCGCTCAAGTTCCAATACAATATACAAAGGCGCTCCTTCATAAATGACTTCATTAAAGATTTGGCGCATCAATTTCAAAAAATATTTTCAAGCAATTTATCATGTGCTCAAAAATACGTTGCGCTTGCTCCACGCTCGCTTGAATTTTACGATGATTCTGCATCATACTCCCTCGCTTGAAAAAAATTTCATGGGCTCCCATCCATGAGCTCCTACACGGTATATCCATGCTTCAGAATCTCTACTTTAGTCTCCCAGCTGGCATCTTCCATTGGATGGCCCTTCCATTTGACCAGATACTCATAGTATTCTTTCCTCCTGGTCTTCTTACTGACTCTCTTGTCCAATATGTTCTCCATTTGCGGCTTCCCTGTAATCGGCATCTGCTTTTTCCATTGAACCGTTGGTTGTTCACCTTCTGTTCCTGCTTCCTCAACTTTATATGGGTATAAATCTACGACATTGAATATCAGAGATATTTAGATCCCATCCAGTAACTCGATCTCATAAGCATTTTCCCCCAATTTCTTCAAGACCTTACATTGCCCGATTTTCTTCATTTTCAATTTATTGTATGTTCCCCTCGGGAACCTCTCTTTCCTCAAATGTGCCAGAACTAATTCACCAACCTCGAACTGAAGTTGTCTCTTCCGCTGGTCGGCTCTGCGCTTATATTCGTGACTTGAATCTAGCAGTCGTTGCTTCACCTAGCCGTGAAGTTCTTTCATCGCCTCTGCGAACTCTTCGGCACTTGGCTCCTAGTCGCAGTCTGTTCCGAATCCCTTAATTCAGAAACTCCTCTCGGTTGCATGCCATATACAATCTGGAATGGACTCTGGCCTGTGCTCCTGTTCACTGAGTCATTATATGCGAACTCTCCCTGCGGCAATATACTATCCCACTGGCTGTGGTGCTCTATCACCAAGCTTCTCAGCAAGTCTCCCAGACTTCTTTTCACCACTTCTATTTGCCCATCTGTCTAAGGATGATAGGTAGAACTAAACATCAAGTTAGTCCCCATCTTTTTCCACAGTGTCCTCCATAAATGTCCCACGAACTTTGTATCTCTGTCCGAAACTATACTTCTGGGTAAGCCATGAAGTCGAACAACCTCTTTGAAAAACAGATTTGCGATGTGAGTCGCATCACTAGTTTTCTAGCATGGGATAAAATGTGCCATCTTGGAAAACCTATCCACTACCACAAAGATCAAATCAAATCCTCTTTGCATCCTTGGCAATCCCAATATGAAATCCATGCTAATTTCATCCCATGGCTTCTCGGGTATGGGTAATGGTCGATAGAATCCTGCATTCTGCTTCCTTCCTTTTGAATGCTGGCAAATTCTGCATCTGTCTACAAACTTATTGACCTATGATCGCATCCCTGGCCAAAAGTATGATTCACTCAGCTTCGCAAATGTCTTATCATGACCGAAGTGTCCAGCCAATCCTCCACTGTGTTTCTCTTTCAACAGATTCTCCCTCATGGAGCAATTTGGAATACACAATTGATTGCCCTTGAACAACAATCCTTCCTGGATCACGTACTCTATCCACTGGCTTCTGTCTCTGAGAACTGGGTTCTCAGCTGCTTCATACGCTTCCTTAAAATCCTGATCATTTGCATACATGTCCCTGAGATCATCAAAGCCTAACGTCCTGACTTTGAACTCCTGCACCAGCAAACATTTCCTACTCAAAGCATCAACCACTTTGTTAGCAGTACCCGAAATATGCTTAATTACAAAAGTGAAATTCTACATGTATTAGACCCACTTAACATGCCTCTGATTTAACTTCTCCTGTTGAGTCACAAATTGTAATGCATGGTTATCACTATATAAAACAAATTCCTTTGGAATCAAATAGTGCCTCCACTTTTTCAAGGCCTGTATGATGGCATAGAATTCCTTATCATATGTGGAGTACTTTTCTTTTGCCTCATTCAACTTCTCGCTAAAATATGCAATCGGTCTGTCCTCTTGGTTCAAGACCGCTCCTATGGCAAACCCGCTTGCATCACATTTCACCTGAAATGTCTTTTGAAAATCCGGCAACACCATAATTGGTTGTTTCGTAACCTTCCGTTTCAACAAATTGAAACTCTTCTCAGCCTCTTCAGTCCAGTGAAAAGATTTATGTCTTTTCTTCACTGTATCCATCATTGCTGCACTAATTCCACTGAAATTCCAGTAGAAACTAGCCAATCCATGAAAGCTTCTCACCTCAAATATGTTCCTCRGTGATGGTCAATTCTTAATTACCTCCACCTTACCTGGATCCATCTTCAATTCATTCGCAGATATAATAAATCCCAAGTAAATGAGTTCTTTCTTCATAAATGAAKATTTCCTCATGTTAATCAACAAMTTCTCCTACTRTAGCTTCTTCATTACTGTAGCTAAATGCTTCAGATGTTCTGCCTTTGTCTTGCTGAAAATTAATATGTCATCCAGATACACAATGACAAACTTCCCGATGAATTCCCTCAGGACTTCATTCATTAACCTCATAAAGGTACTCGACGCATTTGTCAAGCCAAACGACATGACAAGCCATTCATACAATCCTTCGTTTGTCTTGAATGTTGTCTTCCACTCATCACCTTCTCTCATGCGAATCTGGTGATATCCACTCTTCAAATCTATCTTTGAAAAAAAATTTGCTCCACTTAAGCAATCCATTAAATCATCCATTCTTGGCAATGGAAATCTTTACCTGATGGTTATCTTATTGATGGATCTTGAGTCGGTACACATTCTCCAACCTCCATCTTCTTTTGGACAGAGTACCGTTGGAACGACACACAGGCTCAAACTTTCCCTGACCAATCCTTTGTCTAGCAGCTCCCGGACCTACTTCTTGACCTCTTCATTTTCTTGTGGCGCCAACCAGTATGCAGATTTGTTCGACAAACTAGCTCCTGGTATGAGGTCTATATGATGACTCACACTCCTCATCGGTGGCAACGAACGAGGTAATTCGTCCACCACGATGTCAGCAAACTCTTCCAGTAGTTCCTGAATTTCCCCTGGAAAATCGTCTACTCTCGTGCTAGTCAAAACGATTCTTGGTTTCCTGACCACAAAGAATTGTGGATCTTCTTTCTTCTTCACCTCCATAAGAAGCTCCTTCCCACTCATGAGGAGTACATTATTTCTCCCTTCTGGTTTTACCTCCTTATCTTTTATTGGAAGCAACATGTGTGTCCTCCCATTCTTCTCTAGAGTATACGTATTCATCTTCCCATCATGAATTACGTTCCTGTCATATTGCCATGGTCTGCCCAACAATAAATGACAAACATCCATAGGGATAACATCATAGAGTATTTTATCATTATACCCTCCTATTTTGAATTCAACTAAACACTGTTTAGTGACATTTACCTGATGTCCCTTCTGTAGCCATGAAACTTTGTATGGACTCGGGTGATCAGTCGTCTCCAGCTCCAGCTTTTCTACCATCTCAGTTGAAATGAGATTATCTGTGCTACCGCTGTCCACGATAACCTTGCATACCTTGTCCTTGGTTTTGCAAGCAGTTCTGAAAAGTCTAGTTCTTTGAGCTGAGTCCTCCACCTCCTTCTCAGGTGTTAAGAGAACCTTACACATCATCAACGACCTTCCTCCTTCTGCATCTTCCGCTTCAACATCTCACCTCTGTGCCTCGGCGATGTGAGCTTCTCCTGCATCCTTCTTTTTATCTGGACAGTCGAATGACTTGTGCCCATTTTTTCCACATGTGAAGCATGTGATTTCTCCACCTCTTCCTCTTCCTCTGCCTCTGGTACGAGGAAACATGTTATTATTAGCGTATCCTCCGCTCTACCCTGTATGTTGCCCTCTCTGTTCAGCATGATGGCCTCGCTATGAACTTCCACCTCTCTCAGTTCTAGTCTGAGGCTTTTTCCAGTCGTCCTTGGGTTTCTGGTATTTATCTTGGGCAACCGATTTGCCTTTGGGATGACTCCTGCCTCGGCCTCGCTGACCCTGCTTACGACTCAGCTTCTCTTTATCTTTCAAAGCCATTTGATAGGCATCCTCCACCGTTCGTATGGTTGCCATACTCATCTCATCCTGAATCTCATATCTCAGGCCATTCATATACCTGACAACTTTCTCATCATCGCTCTTCCGATGACCTGCCCTGATGTTCAGTCGATAGAATTCCTCCGTGTATTCTTTTACTGTCATCATCTTTTGTCTCAGGTTCTGCATCCTCTTGAACAGAGTGATTTGATAATCTTGGGGGATGAACTTTACCTTCATCTTTGCAATCATTCGATCCCAACTTTTAATTTTCTGCTTGCCCTTGCAGCGTCTATCTGCTTGTATCTCGTCCCACCATGATGCTGCATGTCCATTCAATCTCGTGACAACATGCCTGACTTTCTTATCCTCTTCGACATCTTCATAATCGAAGTATGTATCCAGAGCTCTAATCCAATCTAGAATCTCTTTCGCATCCAAATTCCCCTCATAAACTGGAATGTCCATCTTCGTTTTTGCACCCATCCGTGTAATAGCTTTGATTAGACGTTCATTGGCTGCATCCTCGGCTACAAATTCTTCCCCATGTTCAACTTCAACTTCACCCTCTGAATCGCTAAGATCCCCCACACTGGCTGTGCGTCTTTGAGCTGTCTCCATATCTTCGAGTCTAGCTCGTAGATCACGTATCTCTCTTTCCATTTCTGGATTCTACACTTGCCTACCCCTTGTCCTCGGGTTTTCTCTTTCCTCTGGATCAGGTGACTGTCTATCCCATCTCCTTGGCGGCATGGTGAATTTCCTTCTTCTTTGCTATAGAAAGCAAAGAAATTTTCTTGCTCTGATACCACTTGACGTGTATCAAAGTACTCTTTTATCTCCTTCTGCCTCTCTTGCCTGAAATGTACAGAAAAGAAATAGGCTCTGATACCACTTGACGTAGGTGCACCCTCAAGAACATCCGCTCACAGGACCTCCTCCTTCCCTTGGCCCGAAGAACTGAAAAGCTCTTCTAATTCCCTATCGGGAATTTTCCACACCCACAACAGTTCTCCAAAAGATCTCCCCTAATGATCGGGAAATCAGACTTCGCAGTTCTGCGAGTCTTGTGGTCGCGTGGTTTTTGGATTCTCAAAACCCCGAACCCCGATGCAAGTCAACACTGACCTTTCACGTCCCTATCGGAGTTTCTCCTGTCGGGAATCCAACACTCACGATGTTCCAAACACTTCGCTTTACCAACCCTCGATATGCCAAAACGCTTCCTTTTCTTCTTTAGCCCCTCTTGGCTAGACTTCCAGTCCACATGACTGCTAATCCATAAGACCACAGTCTTACCTCCTGTTGAAGTTTCGGACTTATCGGGATCGCGAATCCAAGTGTAAAGTTTCCCTCGGAGCTTCACTCCCCGAAACCCCGATGAAATCTGCCACCTGTCCACCTCGTCGACTCCTCCGTGGCCCACTCTTTTAGCCTGTCGGGAAATTGCGTTTCGGAGTTTCGCGATTCCCGCTGCTATGATTCCCAAGAATCACAAAACGCTGATCCGCGATGCACGTAAGGGTTGACTCTTCCACGTCACTATCCCCTCGTCGGCTTTTCGGACATTGCGAGATCGCGATTCCTAATGCAACGTTTCTTTGTCCCCGAGATTCTCGATACGCTGAACCCCGACTACTCTCGGATATTTTGACGCATGTCCACCCTGAGATCCATGGCTAGGACTTCTTCGGTGTTTCGAGACTCAAAAGGTCTCGAGTTTCTTGACTTCTGAAACCCCGATGCCTCAATATCTTGATGCCTCTCCGGGACTGTCCTCTATTCACTAGGACTTAACCCTAGTGCAACTTCTTCCTGATCGGATGGCTGACGGGAAACCCAACAACGATCCTACGGCTCATGGTCCTCTGAGCTTAACCTCCTGGTGTGGCTGTAACCTCTCCGTTACTCTGGTGGATCTGACGGCTGGCGGATTTTTCACGAATCCCCTCCACGAGATCCTGACTGTCGATTTCTTCCTCCTTGAGGATTTCTTGAAAATAAATAAGTGTTCCTCTACGCTCACTCGCCCTCTTGCGTGAAACCCTGCAACACTAGGTTTTAGATGCTCCACGGCACAGACTCCTTGTGAAATCCTTCCTTAGGTCCACTCAAAGGTACTATACCTCCTGAGCTTTGTCAATTCTGAATAATTCATAATTTAAACCCCCTGCTCGCACTCCTTGCGGAAACCTTTCAAACACTTCAAATGTTTGAATCCTTTGACCCTACGCACACCTGCAACAACAGTCCTTCAAAGCTTCTACTCAGATCCACAACTGAGACTCTCCCTTAGCCTGCACACTCCTTGCACGGCCCTATAACCCAATTTCACTTCTGGGTGAACGAGAACAAGAGTTAAACTACCTAAGCCTCTGTCAACGCACTCCTTGCGGACATTTTCGACTGCACTCCTTGCAGGAATCCTCACTCAGATAGAGAAATAATTGAAACTCATTTCTTCTTCCCTCAGATTTCAAACTCAAACATGAAATCACATACGGAGCAATGAAGCAAATGTAGAACAGGAAAATAGACACTCATGAGCACATCATTTAACATCAACAAACAGAGAACCAGACACAAAAACCATGGATTTGAATCAACTTCTTCTATTAATTCAAGATCTATACATGGATGTTCTTCTACATCTCTTTTCTATTCTCCTATGCTCTTCCTGCTTCAACTTTTTTACAATGTACAATGAGGGTGTTTATATCCGTTTTCCCTCCTTCTTTCTAAAACTATCTAATCTATGAATTCAAGTCTATCTACCTGCATTAATTAGTTTAAATGCATCCTATCTACTAAGGACAAGAGCGAATCGCTCAAGGTCCAATACAATATGAAAAGGCGCTCCTTCATAAATGACTTCATTAAAGATTTGGCGCATCAATTTCAAAAAATATTTTCAAGCAATTTATCATGTGCTCAAAAATACGTTGCGCTTGCTCCACGCTCGCTTGACTTTTGCGATGCTCCTTCATCAGAAAGCACTTGTCATCTTACGTGAAGGAGACTTGGAGGAAAAGAAACACACTCATTCTTGAGGAAAATACTCCATTCATGGTTTGATTGATTAAGTTGATAAGATTCAAAGTTGCACATGACAAGTTGATAACTACCCCTTTACAAGTAAACACTATAGTTGAGGTAGAAACATTTGAAAATTATTATACTTGGTAGCATGTGAGCATATTGAGATAAATTCTTAATGTAATCATTTACCAGATACAACTAACATATCCTCTAGGAGAAACTTCTTGTGTGGTTCCAGGTTACCATGGAGGAATGTTTGATCACAACACTAGAAGAGTGTTGATCTCATTTCATATTGTATTTCTTACTTTTGATCTTTGTTTCAGATAGGTCACAAGTGATAGCTCTAAAGGATCCACTGTGATGATTATTCATGCTATTGTTTTATTACTATTATAAAAAGAGTATTATCCTTGCTTGTCATTTTGTTGACCTCGTTTCAGGTCACAGGTGATAACCCTGAGGAAGCTATAGTGAAGGTTGCAGAAGATAACAAATTAGATGAGACATAAAGTAGACTAACCAAGTCGTGTACATGACGGTATACATCCATGTACCAAAGAAGATGAAGAAGCTATTTTTGAGATCCATAGTATCTCATATGAAGATTGATTATAAGGAGCAGAAGGCTCCGAAGATGAATAAATATTAGAATAGAACTTACATAAGACTTGGTCAAAGGATAATGAAGCCACCTTGATAAGAAGCATAATTCGTTTGAATTTTGACTCATCTTTTCATATTTAGACTCGGTATTCAACATCAAGTATACCTTGTAAGAGATAATGAAGTCCTTGTAGACTCAAAAGAAATCAAGAGTGAGCCTGATCTCAGAAAGGATAATATGAAGAGAAAACTTCCAGGACTAGGAGACATATGCCGTGAAAAGACTAGATCGTAGCTTCAGATACTCCTAGGAGATATGAAATATCTTGGAAGATTCCCCTATTTCAGTGACAGAGAAGGAAGCCAGTCAGAAAGACTAGGATATGGATTTTTCCATGAGACTAGAAGAGAAGTCAGTATTGACTTCCAAAATTGATTTAACAGATCAAGCATGTTGCAGATGTACAAAGATTGATGTGTGTCCAGAGAATTCTCTCAACAAGAGGGAGAATACTATGACGAGACACTTACTCTAGTAATTGAATAAATAATTCTAGAATTCATGAAGACAACCAGAATAACCATGATTCATATATAGTATGAGATGTAGGGGGAGGAATCCCCATATTTAAAATTGAGTGGAAGTTGGTGCAATACATTAGTTGGGTCATGGAGACATGACTACAATAAAAGATAGAGTTATTTCCATGAAAGAAGAAGAGATACCTTTAGTACCAGTTATTGATCCACTCTTATGTTTAGATGAAGTTGTTGCCATGATAGAAGAGTTACTCTCAGATTACAGTAGTCACAGTGAGAATGGAGCAACCATTCTCAACTTCAAAGTAGTTGCAAGTGCAGAGTCCTAGTTCTAAAAGGAACAGTTGCAGAAAGAGGAGAGGACATAATCTCAGGCAGTGAGACAGATAGTGCTTTGCAGAGAGCTCATAGAGATAACACATGGTTGTTGCAGTTGAGCAAGTATACCAGTTTGGTACAATGTAATGTGAAAATTTGGTTTGAAGTTGAAGATAGAAAGACTCAGGTCTGCAGGTTGAAGAAGGCTCTGTACATGTTGAAGAAAGCTCCTAGAGCTTGATATGACAAAATTGACAATTTCCTAACGGGCTTTGGATTTACCAAGAGTAAAGATGATTCTAATATTTACCTCAAGGTTATGAATGATGAGCCAATGATGTTGCTACTATATGTAGATGATGTATTTTTTACAAGATGAAGAAAAGCTCATCATAGATTGTAGAAGAATCTTGCTATAGAGTTTGATGAAAGACCTAATGCATTATTACTTAGGTCTTGAAGTTTGGCAGAGCTTAGAGAAGATCTTCCTTAACCAAGGAAAGTATGCAGTTGAAATAATGAAGAGGTTTGACATGTTTCAATGTAAATCCATGTACACACCCATGGAAACGAAGTTGAAGCTCTTGGTAGATACCTCATCAGAATTGGTTGATGTTACTCTATACAGACAAATTATTGGTTTGGTGATGTATCTGACAAATACCAGGACAAATATATGTTTTTCCTTTAGTCAATATCTGGTACAACTCAGACATGTTCACCTTAATGATGCAAAACATATGATGAGGGTACGTTGGATTTTGGTCTCTGTTATACTAGAGATCATGAATTCAAATTGTATGGATATACTGATTCAGATTGAGTTGGAAGTTTTTATGATAGAAAGATCACTTCAGGATGTTGATTCAGTCTAGGTTTAGTCATGACTTCATGGCAGAGTAGGAAGCAATCCAATATCTCTCTCATCATGACAGAAGCGGAAAATATTGCAGCATGTTCCACCAGTGGTGAAGCCATATGGTTTCGAATGTTGTTGATAGATCTATTTGATCTAGAGATGGAAGCCACCGTGATCCTATGTGATAACCATAGTTGTATAAATATGATGTGTTCCATGATGAATCGAAGCACATAGAGATCCGGTATCACTTCATTCATGATATGGTGCAGAGAGGAGCCATAAAGCTCCATTATGTTGGCACGGATGAACATGTTGTTGATGTGTTGACCAAGCCTCTGTCTCATGTAAAGTTTAAGCACTTTCGAGACAATATTGGTGTAGTCTGAAAAGACCTCCCTCGTGTTAGCACTGCCATTTTTATTTCCAGTTAGAGTCGATTTTAAGTCACGTTATGACCCATGTGTCCAAACATGTGAAGTCAGGTACGTAGCACCGTGAGGTCGAAGTCAGCAAGTGGGCGGTTGGACCTTGGAAATAGTAAGGGATGTTAGAGTCAAAACTTACATAAGTGGTACGAGTATGTATTTTCCAAAGAGTCGAGTCTTGTTAAGAAACCAGTTTCTACGTGCCCCAGGTCGAGTCAAGTAGTTAATGGAAGTCGCATCGATAAGTAAAACAACTATTATCAGTTCATCATGAAGGCCGAGGGAATACATATCGTGGCGTTCATATGATGCATGCCCAACAAGACTTATCGTCTGTATCCTACACGCGGGGATTTTCCATGGAAAGCCTCCAACTCGACTCAAAACATCTCGTCACCATGAATTCACTGTCCTCCAGCATGATTCCTTCTTCTGTCCGACTCATTATAAATCTCGGATGCTCGACACTCTTTTCAGTCGTAGAACCAAGCCCACACTCTGTTTTCAATTTCCCTTGCCAGTCCATTTTGTTCAAAATCCCCCCCTGTGCGTCTGCTGGATATACTGCGTGAAAAATACACACTGGTCACACCATGGCGACCTATCAAAGCGTAAGGAAAGGTGCACGAAGTAGCAGAATTGCAATATCCAAGCCCCAAAATGACTGGGAGTCGTTCTCACCTAAAGCAGGCATTCCCAGAGATGTGAAATGAGTTATTCCTTTACCCGTAGAGAAGACCAGATCAAAACGTGTGGAACCTAAAGTGGAGGGATTTTCATAGGAAGGAAAGATAGTAGAAGCCCCATCTCCTCAACAACAAATGCCTTGGAGGAGGGGCAGGCCAAGGAAGAACAAGGAAGTTGTGGAAGTTCGTTTTTCAGAAGAGGCGCATGCCAGATCGGTGGTTGAAGAACTACTCATGCACGTCATTTGGCTAGAGCCCGCTGGAGGATCGAGCTGCGAAGTCAGGAGAAAAAAAAGGAAAGTGGATATCATAAGAGAGAATGATCAAGAGCCATCTCAACAATTAAAGCAGGTAAAACTGGCTATTGCTGAACTCTATCAGGAAAACATGGAGTTGAGGCGACAATTAGCGACAAAGACTATGGAAGTGTCAGTAGCGCAGGGTCGCGAAGGGAATGTGGCATGGCTAAAAAGACAGCTCAGAGAGGCGCAAGACACCATTGTACAACTGTGAGAAGAAAAGAGAATGACGAAAGAAAGGCATACAGAGTATTCCATAGAATGCAAAGCGACCGAGAAGGAAGCTTGCGTGGCTCTCGCTAGCGTGCAGAAAAGACAAGTTTAGCTGGCACTCATCTCTGCATCTGCAAACATAAGAAAAATCTTGGTAGTTTTGAAGGACACGTTTCCCCAAATCACTCTACCATTTTGATAACGGTTGTGATAATCAAAAAACCACTTGCTGTGCACATTTTTCCAGCAAATGAGCGCGCAACAGAAATCAAAGCCGTTATAGCAGATAGCAAGTTCTTGATAGACACCTGTTCGCTCGGACACTTGATCAAAGGGATACACTGACACATATTTTCTTCATATCGATACCTGATCGATGATCAGATCCTCGGGGAAAATTTGCGAACAATCATGAGTAAACAAACATGATTATTGTCTATTTTTGGAAAGTGCCATGCGAAAAGTCTCCAATGCATGATACTCAATTTTCCTAGTTTTAGGGTTAATAGTTATAAAGAAGGGTAGCCCAAGCGACACCCTCATTTATATGTTTCATCGTTTCGATGTAAGCCAGGTTGGTTGGAAAATTTGGTAGACGACAACTATTGTATGTAATTTGAGTTTTTGACCAAAATTTAATGCAAATATCTTGTAGCTTGATGAAAAGATTCTAGTTGTAGAAGTTGGATGTATTGTGCCTCTCTCTTTGCGTATGTGCTTCCTGTCATCTTTATTCATATCTTTATTCTGTCTATTTCGGAACAAATTTTCAAACCTGTGGATTCGTTGTGCAACACCCCTTGTTCGCGCCACTTAGACAAAACATTTTCCTCTAAATCTAACTCTGAATTCGCCCACAACGATGCTCCGAGTTACTTCCTGTGTTTTCTCCCACCACACATTACAGTTTTACACTGAAGACGATTACTCGCCTAGCCTTATCCTCTCAAGTTCAGTCACTAATTCATTTGTCTCTGTCATTTCCTCAAATCGACTCAATATCCCAAGGCTAGTTTTGGGTCTCAAAGTTGGTTGAAAAAGTTACCTTCGTCGTCTGTTTATCAGCTGAAAATTTTTACGGAGTGCTAACATTCTGGTGCTGTTGTTGGGGACGAAATTGAATAGATTTTCCCTGGGAGAATGACTAATGTTGCAGTTTGACCCCTGAGGGTAAAAAAGGGACAAACATCTGTATTGGATGAAACCCTTACCCTGGCGACTCCAGTCCAAACATACCAGTAGCTCCAAGTAGCATAGTTCATGAACCCTGGCTCCAAAGATGATTTATACCAGAGCAAATCCTGACCCAAACCCCACAGAGCCTGTGTACGAACCGGAGAAGATTTTGCATAGGACTAGAGAGCAAGCATCAAAACCGTTCTACTACCTGGAAAAAATCGCATCCTTACCCAAATATGATGCGAAGAGAATTGATGACCTTGATTTTGATGAATTCTTCGAGAAAACTCTGTTCAGGTCTAAGTTAGAAACCAATTTGGACGAGACTGTTTTCGACCCGAAGAAATTCCAAGCCCTAATATCAAATAATATCCCTCAGAATATGAATCCTCCTAGGGCTATGGATGCTAGATTCCCCCCCCTCATCCTGCCAACCCAATTACATGACTTGCCTCAAAATTATAGCCAGAGAATCAGGCTCTACGACGATGAAGGAAATTTTTCTGCCCAGAGGCACCTATATTGGTTTAATGATTTCGTCGACCTGAAAGAGGTGGACTATGCAGATGCAAAAATGAGGCTGTTTGCACAGAGCCTTTCGAGAGATGTAATAAAATGGTTCAAATCCCTCCCGCTCGCGAGCATTCAGGACTTCACCGCATTCAAGACGTCGTTCCTAAATAAATGGGGAGACAAGAAAAACCCTTTGCAGCTGCTAACATAATACAATAATATGAGGAAAGCACCAGAAGAGATAGTGGAGGAATTCTCAGCCCGTTTCTTGAAGGTGTACAACTCAATCCCTGTGGAAGTCAAGCCACCCCCCAGTGTTGCGTAGTTGTGGTACGCTTATTCCTTCGACAATGATTTCTCCCTGTTGTTGAGAGAAAGAAGATCATCGAGTCTAGACACTATAATGAGTAACACTATTGAAGTTGAAATAAACATGATGGTGTCGGGAAAAATAAAGCCGAGGTTCAAATGAGGCAACAAGAGACCCTAGGGAGATGCACAACCATTGACTTTGTGGTCCTCAGATGACAAATTCAACATGATGATGAAGACCATGGAGAAGTTGATGGAGAGAATGTCCATGGGAAACTTACCTGCTACCCGAGAATAGAACGACCCACAACCCAGGAATCAAAACCTCAGAAGGGGTCAAATCCCTTAGATTAGACAGAGGGAACAAAAAGAGAAAAGGGATCAAGGTGACCAACAAACAAGACCTCCATTCCAGAACAACTATGCAGACAAGGATTTTGACCAGACGTTTGATGACCAGATGCATTGTTGCGACGACAAAAACCCGTGCGTGTTCTTGACAAAGAGCGAGCATGATCGGTATATGAGAAAAAACAACGAATTCATGTTGGAGAAAGGTGATGATATAATACTCAAAACAGATGATGCACCATCTTGGGAGACAGAAGAGTTCAAGAAAGTCTATCAAAATGCCATCATGCAGTTCTAGAAGAAGTACAACCTCTAGAGAAAGGACGTACCTGTCGAGTCACAACAAACGAACCCCATAAGGAAGCCTTCGGTGCACACCCCTTCCAAAAGCCGACCAAGGTCAGACAACGCAACCAAGGATGCAACAGAGAAGGCTAAGTCGAAAGAGGAGATCCCCAAGAAAGCTCCGGAGACAAGCCGGGAGGCGAGTAGAAAAGAGGTAGAGAAAGTTTGTTCCCCTTTCAATTTTAAACATGAGATGTCCAAAATCAAGATCTTTGTCCCATTCAACGAACTCATTAGGAAGGGCGAGTATTGGGAGAAAATCATTTAAATTTTGAAAATGGGAGGGACCCTCGATACTTTGAATATCCAGGATGATCACCCCACTATCCTTTTTGGTTCTCACGTTGAAGAGACAAATGATATCGAAGATGTCCCTCCGTTCTATGCCAGTCTGAAAGTCCATGACATGACCCTGCATAATGCCATGTTGGATTCCGGCACGTCTCACAACCTCTTTCCAAAGGTGATCATGGATGAACTGGGTTTGGATATCACCAGGCCATGCAAAGACCTTTTCTCTTTTGATTCGAGGAAAGTCAATTGTTTGGGCCTTATCAAAGACCTAGTTGTGTCCTTGGCTCAAATCCCCGCTAAGAATATGTTCATGGACGTAGTCATTGCGGACATACCCCAAAGTTCGACATGCTACTATCAATTTCGTGGGATGAAGGGAACTTTGCATATGGATATGTCATACGCCACCATCCCTGTTTTTGGCCATGACAGAAGGTTGTACAGAGAAGTTCTGCTGAAATACATGCTAAGCAACAAGACACAACCAAACAATCATCCTATATACTCCATCGACACTGAGGTGGGTTCTTATATATTCTATAATGACCTGAGTTTCGAAGAGGAAGGACCGAGAGCCATCATAACATCTGACGAGAAAACTGCGCGCGGGAAACAATCGAGTGCGTCGACCCGAAAGACCGCGTGGAAAACTGGGTGTGGAACATGAGTTTTGACGATGCAGTCAGTAGAGAAGGCATTGGGGCTGGTGTATGGGTAAGCCCCCATGAAGAAAGAAAAAATCTGTGCTCATACAAACTCTTGTTTGAATTCACTAACAACATGGCCGAGTATGAAGCACGAATCTTGGGCTTACAAGTTTTGAAAGAATTGGGCGCGTAGAAGATAGCAGTGCGCGAAGATTCTGAGCTGATCATAAATCAAGGAAAGGGTGTATATCAGACCAAATAGCCCAGGTTGAGAGCATACCGAAATTTGGCTTTGGACCTCCTTGAAGGATTTTTAGAGTATGACCTATCTGTTATCCGCATAGAGCAAAATCAGATCGTCGATGCGTTGGCCACCTCGACCTCAGTTTTTAAGATCCCCATATTCCCAAAGAAAAGATATGAAATAGAGCTCAAGCACATGCTGGTAGTGCCTGATAATATCAAACATTAGCAAGTGTTTGATGAAGAAAAACAGGTGGAAAGATTCCTCCTTATGAGCGACGAGTTCGCTAATACAAACATCGACGAGGAATGCTGCAGCGAAAAAAATGAGAGCGCGGATGCGCATAGTAATGATGACCCTTTCCAAAACCATATCGCGGGAAGGGACATAATACAACTAAAAAATAATATCATTCCAAAGGGGTTTGTGCCACTAGAAAAGATGTTTGACGAGAACGATGTGGCTAAAAGCCCCAAGATCACTGCGAGTGAAGAAGACGTGGAAAATTGCAACATCAGGACTGAGGAGAACTTGAAGATGGTAAAATTATCAAAGACACTCAGTCAAGAGGTCAAGTAGGACTACGTAAAGCTCATGAAGGATTTCCCGGACGTCTTTGCATGGAGTTATGATGACCTGAAATTATATGACACGAAAGTGATCCAACATGTTATCCCTCTCAAGGAAGATAAAAAACCTTTCAAATAGAAGCTAAGATGGACAAATCCCCTGTTTTTGCCACTTATCGAGAAGGAGGTAAAGAAAATTTTCGACGCCAAAATTATTGTTTCTTTAATATTCTTGAAATGGGTGGCTAATTTGGTACTTGTAAGAAAGAAAAGAGGCAAGATAAGACTGTATGTAGACTTCCAAAATTTAAACAAAGTGTCTCTCAAGGATCACTACTCCCTTCCTAAAATGGACTACATATTGCAAAAGGTGATGGGGTCCCAGAAGATGTCTATGCTGGATGGGTTTTCATGATATAATTAGATCATGGTCCACCTGGATGACAGAGAGAAAACGACTTTCACAAATCCATGGGAAACATTCATGTACGCCAAGATGTCATTCAACCTAATGAACGTTGGAGCCACTTTCCAGAGGGCAATGTACATCACGTTTGTTGATGAAAAGGATAATTTCATTGTGATTTATCTTGATGACATCATAGTGTACTCTGCCTCCGAAAAACAACATCTCAAACACCTAAAGAAGGTTTTCCAGAAGGGCAGGAAGTTCAGCATATCACTAAATCCAAAGAAATCACATTTCGGGGTGGAAGAAGGAAAGTTGTTAGGGCACACCATCTCCAAGGAAGGAATTAAGATAGACCCCAACAAGGTTGAAGGAATCTTGAAGATTGACACCCTACGTAGTGAAAAGGAGGTGCAATCCTTCTTGGGAAAGGTAAACTTCTTGAGGAGATTCATCCCAAACCTAGAGGAAATCATAAAGCACATAAATTGCATGCTCAAGAAGAGAAACAAGATCAAGTGAAACCCATAGGCCAAGAAGTACTTTGAAGATATCAAAGTGGCGCTGACTAAAGCTCATGTGCAAGCGAGCCCGGATTTTATGAAAGATTTCCTCCTATTTTCATTCGCCTCAAAACACACTATTGTCGGTGTGCTTCTACAGAAAGACGAGTAGGACTTTGAAAAACCTATAGCCTATTTCAGCTGGATGTTGCACAATGCTCCACTAAGGTATGACATTATGGAAAAACAGGCGTATGCCTTTGTGAAATCCTTAAAATTTCAGGACATACATATTTCACTTCCATGTCATTGCTTGTGTACTGGCAGTTTAGTAAAGGATATCTTGACTCAAATTGACCCAGGAGGAAGGAGAGGCAAGTGGATAGCAGCCATGCTGGAATACGATCTTGAGATCAAACCTACAAAATTGATCAAGGGTCAGGGTCTTGCAAAGTTAATGGCACATTCAGACTGTGACGTTGTAGGAATGAATTTCATCATTGATCTGTCGGAATGCCCTCAAGAAGAAAAAACCGCGTAGGTGCCTCAACAGTTCATTGATTCGCCATGGTATGCATACATCATCTATGTGTTGGAGAATATCCAGGCCCCTCCAGGCGTGAGTAAGACTAAGGCCAGATTTCTCAAGCTTAAAGAGGTTAAGTTCTGCATCCTGGACAATTCACTCTACTGGAAAGACCCCGAGGGAATATTGTTGAGCTGTTTTTCGGAAGATGACGCGAAGCAGGCCATACAAGAATTTCACAAAGGCGACTGCAGAGGACACCACTATTGGAAGACCACCACGCACAAAATCCAGAGGGAAGGTTATTGCTGGCCTACAATTTTCGCTAACATGTATAAAGAGGTCTCCAGCTTCCACAAATGCCAGATTTTCGATGGAAGAAGAATGTTGCAGCCCTTGCCACTAAAGATGATCTTAGTCGAATCACCTTTCATGCAGTCGGGTCTAGATTTCATAGGAAATATAAATCTTCCATCCTCCACGCAACACAAATGGATACTCACAACCATCGACTATTTCACAAAATGGATAGAGGCAATCCCCACAAAGAAATCTATCGATGTAGTCATCACAATTCCTGGAGACAAACATCTTGTTGAGGTTCAGGTGTCCCATTAAGATCATAACAGACAATGTAGCCACATTCAAGTCTAAGAGGATGGAGAATTTTTTTCAAGATTATAACATAACCCTGAATTATTCTATGGTGTACTATCCACAAGGAAACAGGTTAGCAGAATCCTCGAATAAGAGCCTGACCAAGATCATCAAAAGACTCCTGCAAGACAATAAGAAATCATGGCATAAAAATCTTATCTACGCACTGTGGGCGAATCGGGTTACCACCAAGAATTCTATATCAACGTCGCCTTTCCAGATCATTTATGGCATGGACACAATTTTCCCTACTTCACTGGGACCGCCTGTCAGGAAGCTATTGCAAGAACATGAGGTCGAGCCAAATGATGCACAAAGGAGAATAATACAGCTAATTCACACACAACAGGCGAGGGAACAGGTGTATAATCAGTCCCGGCTCCATCAGGAGAGGATAAAGAACGTTTTCGACAAATGTTCCAAGAAGAATATTTTCATGTAGGAGATTTGGTGTTGAGATGGTACGCGAGAAATGAAGATAAAGGGAATCACAGAAAGTTTGACCACCTTTGGACATGTCCTTTCAAAATCAGTGCGTACTACAGAGACAATGCTTATTTCTTGGAAGGATTAGATGGAGAATGCCTTGGTTGGGGGCCTGTAAACGGTAGGTTCCTCAAGCATTACCTAAGCCGTCTAAGTCATTTGTCACTATAAATAGTGGTTTTGTTTTTTGTGTCAAGTCAATAGGTCAACAGAAAATTGAAGCCCGAAGTGAAGGCCATAAGTTTATGCTGAATTTTTAGAAGCTACGTCGATAGGTTTAGTTTGTTTTTGTCCGTCATTTATTTCTCTCAATGTCTGAAGGTCGAATAAAGCCCAATGGTCAGGCACCTAGTCTACTATTCTTTACTACGTCGCCGAGAGGATAGCATCCCCATTGGAGCCAGTTGTTAGCGCCACCATTTTTCTTTCCAGTTAGAGTCAGTTTTAAGTCACATTGTGACCCATGCATCCAAACATGTGAAGTCAGGTACGTAGCACCGTGAGGTAGAAGTAAGCAAGTGGTCGGTTGGCCCTTGGAAATGGGAAGGGATATCAGAGTCGAAACTTACATAAGTGGTACAGTTATGTCTTTTCCAAAGAGTCGAGTCCTATTAAGAAACCAGTTTCTACGTGCCCCAGGTCAAGTCAAGTAGTTAATGGAAGTCACATCGACAAGTACAACAACTATTATCAGCTCATCATGAAGGCCGAGGGAATAAAAAATCATGGCATTTGTATCATGCATGCCCAACAAGCCTTATCGCCTGTATCCTACACACGGGGATTTTCCATGGAAAACCTGCAACTCGGCTCAAAACATCTCGTCGCCATGAATTCACTGTCCTCCAATATGATTCTTTCTTCTGTCCGACTTGTTATAAATCTCAGACGCTTGACACTCTTTTCAGTTGTATAAATAGGCCCGCACTCTGTTTGCAATTTCCCTTGCCAGTCCAGTTTGTTCAAAATTCTCCCCCCTGTGCATCTGCTGGATATACTATGTGCATAATACACACTGGTCGTTCCATGGCGACCTCTTAGAGCGTAAGGAAAGGCGCGTGGAGCAGTAGAATTGCAAGATCCAAGCCCCAAAACAACTGGGAGTCGTTCTCACCTGCAGCAGGCATTCCCAAAGACGTGAAAGGAGTTATTCCTTTACCCGCAGAGAAGACCAAATCAAACCACGCGAAACCTGAAGCAGAGGGATTTTCATAGGAAGGAAAGACAGTAGAATCCTTGTCTCCTAAAAATCAAATGCCTCGGAGGAGGGGCAGGCCAAGGAAGAACAAGGAAGCTGTGGAAGTTCATTTTTCAGAAGAGCTGCATGCCAGATCGGTGGCTGAAGAACTTCTCATGCGCACCATCTGGCTAGAGTCTACTAGAGGATCGAGCCGCGAAGGCAGGAGCAGAACAAGGAAAGTGGATATCACAAGAGCGAATGATCAAGATCCATCTCAACAATTAAAGAAGGCAAAGTTGGATATCGCTGAACTCTATCAGGAAAACATGGAGTTGAGGCGGCAACTAGCGACAAAGACTATGGAAACGTCAACAACGTAGGGTCGCAAAGGGAACATGGCATGGCTAAAAATACATCTCAGAGAGGTGCAAGACACCATTGTATAGCTGCGAGAAGCAAATAGACTGACGGAAGAAAGGCATACAAAGTATTCCAGAGAATGTGAAGCGACCGAGAAGGAAGCCCGCATAGCTCTCGCTAGCGCACAGAAAAAACAAGTTTAGTTGGCGCTCGTCTCTGCATATGCAAACATAAGACAAATCTTGGTAGTTTTGAAGGACACGTTTCCCCAAATCACTCTACCATTTTGATAACGGTTGTGACAATCAAACAACCACTTACTGCGCACATTTTTCTAGCAAATGAGCACGCAACATAAATCAAATCCGTTATAGCAGATAACAAGTTCCTGACAGACACCTGTTCGCTTGGACACTTGATCAAAGGGATACACTGACACATATTTTCTTCATATCGAGACCTGACCGATGATCAGATCCTCATGGAAAATTTGCGAACAGTCATGAGTAAACAAACGTGATTATTGTCTATTTTTGGAAAGTGCCACGCGAAAAGTCTCCAACGCTTGATACTCAGTTTTCCTAGTTTTAGGGTTAGCAGTTATAAAGAAGGGTAGCCCAAGCGGTGCCCTCGTTTATATATTTCATCGTTTTGATGTAAGCTAGGTTGGTTGGAAAATTTGGTAGACGACAACTATTGTATGTAATTTGAGTTTTTGACCGAAATTTAATGCAAAGGTCTTGTAGCTTGATGAAAAGATTCTAGTTGTAGCAGTTGGATGTATTGTGCCTCTCTCTTTGCGTATGTGCTTCCTGTCATCTTTATTCATATATTTTTTCTATCTATTTCAGAATGAATTTTCGAACCTGTGGATTCGTTGTGCAATGTCCCTTGTTTGCGCCACATAAACAAAACATTTTCCTCTAAATCTAACTCTGAATTCACCCGCAGCAGCGCTCCGAGTTACTTCCTGTGTTTTCTCCCGCCACACATTACGGTTTTACACTAAATACTATTGCTCGCCTAGCCTTATCCTATCAAGTTCAGTCACTGAGTCATTTGTCTCTGTCATTTCCTCAAATCGAATCCATAGCCCAAGTTTTACTTTCTTGCGCCAATATAACCAAAACCCATTATATCAAAGGTGTTAAATCTAGCCACTGCTTTCAAAGCCATATCCCGCGCAGAGACTGCGCCTCCCGAGAGATCCCTCTCCAGATATGAAAGGCTATTTTAGGTCTCAAAGTTGGTTGAAAAGGTTACCTTCTTCGTCCGTTTATCAACTGAACAGATTTACAGAGTGCTAACACCTTGAAAGGGGGAGTAGTGTTGATTCCAGTCTAGTGCTGAAGATTTCCAGCTTCGTGCTGATGTTGTTGAGATGCTAGATTTGTGATGAAGATTTCCAAATTCGTGTTGTTGTTGTTGTGATGCCAACCTAGTGCTGAAGATTTCTAGTTTCATGCTAATGTTGTTGAGATGCCAGCTTCGTGCTGTTGTTGTTGTGATGCCAACCTAGTGCTGAAGATTTCCACCTTTGTACTGATGTTGTTGATATGACAACCTCGTGCTGAAGATTTCTAGATACGTGCTAATCTTGTTGTGACGCCAGCCTAGTGCTGAATATTTCCAGCTTCATGCTGATGTTGTTGAGATGCTAGCTTCGTGCTGAAGATTTCCAACTTCATGTTGATGTTGTTGAGATGCCAACTTCGTGCTGAATATTTCCAACCTAGTGTTGATTTTGATGATGCTCCAGCCTTTGTGTTGTGATGTTGTTGTTGTTAATGTTGTATCAGCCTTGTGTTTTTATCGATTATGATGATGTATTGGTGTTATACTAATCCATGTCGAGGCAGATGATAATGATGCCATTCTAGCTCCTTGTTGTGGATGATGATATTGATGATGAGAAAAGCTTCCAATGATTTATATATATGTCAGTCAGTGTTCCAGATGTTGTTGATTTTTCTTCCCTCTCTCTCTCCTGATGATGTTGTAGAATACCCTTCTTGTTAAGGGGGAGTGTTGAAATATTGTAACTGCAAAGAGTATTCTATTTATTATTGAGTCATTATTCATTATATCAATCCCCTTTTGTGGTTTGATCATGTCACGCATTGTAATGGACCAAATCCCCTTTTGCAGATTGGTCAAACCCTAATTGTATTATGCAAATTAAGAAGTCGACCCCCATGCCTAATTAAAGTAGTTTTAACCACTAAGAAGACAAGTCATCTCTAGCTAGTGAAGAGACACCTTTCCAGTGCCTGCCAGCTTGTATAAATAAATGAAGCCAACGCCTCATTATCTCACTCACTCATTCGCTAAACAAGTGCACAAGTTTGGTAGCTACAGTTGGGAGAAGAAGGAAGGGAGAGGCGCATTGCTTAGTGTTGGATATTCTCTAGTGTTTTGGTTTATTGTCTTGGCATTGTATTGGCTATCTATATTAAGGAAGTTTTTTTTGGGTTTTCTCCCCCATGAGGGTTTCCCAAGATAAATGTTGTGTATCTTGTGATTTTGTTTCTCTCAGTGATCCTACCTATGCTATTTTTATCTAGTAAGTTGAAAAGAAACCTAATAATAGCTCAAAACTTAACACATGTTTCATCTAATATGTTGCCTCCTGCAACTGTCACTATAACTTCCTCAGGGTTATCACTTGTGACATGCCCGGAACAAGAACAAAAAGGGAGAAACAACAAACAAGAATAATACTCTTTGTAACAATAATAAAGCAACAATGAGAACAATCATCACAATAGATCCTTTAGAGCTATCATTTGTGACCTTCCTGAAACAAGGGTTAAAAGTAACAAAATACAATAATGAGAGAAACACTCTTCTAGTGTTGTGATCAATCATTCCTCCATGGTAACTTGGAAACAAAACAAGAAGTTTCTCCTAGAGGAGATGTTATTTATATTCAGTAAATGATTACAATAAGCATTTATCTAAATAATGCTCACATGCTACCAAGTATAAAACTTTTCAAAGATTGCTATCACAACTATAGTGTTTAGCACTTATCAAAGTTGATATGTGTAAATTTGAATCTTATCAATTTAATCAATCAAACCTGGAACTTGGAGTCATGTCCTCAAGAATGAGTGTGTTGCTTTTATTCCAAGTCTCCTTCACTTAAGATGACAAGTATTTTCTTCAACCCATCCTCTGTACTAAGATAATATGCTTTCTTGACAGAAAATTGAGTTAGAGAATAAACTCTATAATCTCAACATTAATCAATCTAATACTTTGAATTTAATTTTGACCAATGATTAGTATGATAGTCATAACTTCAACCGATCAAAATACAACAATAATGTCATAACAAATAGAGGCATATCAAATTAATCAACCCTGGAGTGCATTGTTCCTTTGAATGTGTTGGATCTGAGATCCTTCTGGATTTGAGATACTTCTAGATATCAGATCCTTCTGGAGCTACGATTGTTATTTAGACAAAAGATCATTTTTCCTTCAAATACCCTTTAAAACAATGATACAGTTTAAGTAAGTAAATACCTCTGCCATACCTCTGACAACATTGACAAGTAGTGGCACCATCCGACTTAAGTGGCAAGAAATAACAAACCTTTAAAATTTCAAAGGTTATTCAACTTGTAACTTAAAGTTAGCTGGAGATTTGCTAGGTTAAGGCACACTAGGACAATAAAAATCAGTCCCAACACTTCACAAAAACTTTCACTGCAACCGGTGTTGCAATTGGCATGAAGGAACTAACATTGCAACTGAAACTACAATTGGTACTGCAACTGCAAATGCAACTACAACTACAACTTAGGGTTTTATGAGGAAACCCAAATTTTAGAATTTTGATCCAGGCACTAGAATCCTAGGGCGAGTTCCTAGGTGTGGTTACTTTCTCCAACATCCTCCTCAAACAAGAAAAACGTCACACTTAGGGTTTATGAAAAAACCCTAATTCTGCAGCAACTGCAATACTGAAAACTGGATTTTGGAGAGGGTGCATTGAGGCTAGTCACTTCTTATAAATTGTGATTTGGTCTCTTTCAGGCCTTCTTTGATACCATGTTGAATTTTTACTTAAACAACAATCAGTTACAATTCTTATTTATTATTATAATCATTTAGCACATTAGTTGCATAAATAATATCACTGAGAGAGAGGCAATCATAGAAACAATAGAGACACACACATTGTCCTTGGAAACCCTCATGGGGGAGAAAACCCAGAAAAAATTCCTCAATATAGAAAGACCAAATACCAAACAAAAGATCCTCCTCTACTCCTTCACTAGGAAGAGTAGCGCACCACTTAACCAAGAAATACCAAGAGATAATCCAAAGCCCTCCTTGATGTCACCCTCAGTTACAACAGTTTCACCTCCAAGGCTTGCACATTGAAGATTTGGTTGGTGAGTGTTCAAATGAGACACCATACTCACATATAAATACAAGTTGTGAGGTGGCGCTAGGGTTGTGAATATTCACTTGGCGGACTGACTTCTCCTAGAAGTGGCTAAAACCACTTTACAATTACTAGGGGCCGAATTTACAAATACCACCATACAAGTACATGTTGACCAATCCACAAAAGGGAATTTGATTTTATACAAGATATGACTTGATCAATCCACAAAAGGGGATTTGATCTAAACAATAATGAATCAATTAGAAGTAGAATATTCTTTGAAGTTACAATAATTCAACAGTTGGGGGACGCAAGTGGAATTTTATTTGCTATGATGGAGATCCCATTTACGACATTGAAGATCCCATTTATGATATGGAATGCCATTTTCAGTTGTTTCCTTTACAACAACCATACGAGGTTGTTACTAATTCCGACATTTGGCAATGAGGAAATGACATGATTAAAAATGAATTCCAAACACCCAAGGATGACTTAATTCATTATTCTCGTAATGATTTATGGTCATACCTTGAGGAGTTTGATGAATATTTTCTTGAGCACTTGGATATATTCTATGAAGAAGATTTGCAACTACCACTGTGCTTGGTTTTTTATAAGGGTGAGGACATGGTTTTACTAAAGAAGAATACTTGTGATGAGGTTTTCCATCCTCCTCCTTTTCCTTTTTCTCTCCATGTCACTAAGGATGTCATTGGGAAACATGTTCCTTGTCTCAAGTTTCCTCTAGGGAAAAGATTTTTCTTAGAATTTAAGGGTAGGTTGAATTCTTTAAGAAGAAGTCTTATACCTCAAGCCTTCAACCTTTCCCTGATAAGTTGTTAGTCGTCCTCTAAATTATTTTTCATCCCTTCTCAATTTTTAGGTAGCAATGAAGTCCAAGGTAGTCAACCTTCAGACTCTTTAAGTTAACCTCTTGAGTCTTTGACCTTTAACTATCCTTTTTAGAGATGGATTGAGCACTTTTTCTAGAAATGTGACTTTGCATGATTTTGCCCCTCCCTCCCACCTCCATGGGTTAGATTTTACAATTTCCTATGATATGATGCATGTTCTAACTCATGTTATTTTTCTTCTTAACTTGTCATTGTTTTGGTTTATGATGAAGCACAGAGGAAGGTGTTATGACATGTTGCTAGGATGGCTTCACTGGTTATATGATTATACCTAGCATCCAATGTACATGTAAGTAGGTAGGTAGAGTAATCATTTGCATTCCATTATATATACCATGCATATCATGTTAGTATAGTTTCATTTTCACTTTCTTATTTCTTTATTACATTTGTATACATTGTATGATTATGATTACATGTTGGAATAGAGATATTGCAAATTTTCTTTCAAACTTTTTCTTTTTCAGTTTGATTCTTATCATATATGGACAAGGGGTGATAGTACCACCCTAGATACTCTAATGCATTTTCTTGAGTGTGTAGGACACAGGTTGTACCAGAGAGGTTGAGGTTCTCATGCACTCTACGGTGAGAACATGTCCCCAAGTAGGAGCCAATTTTTACCCCCAACCTAGGGGTAACTAAGGAGATTATGTATTGAGGCCCACATGTTGTAGATATGGAGTGTTGAGAGCCAGATGGATAGAGAATAACCCCAGAGGGTCCTTATTTCTCATTCATGCATTCTACACATCATCAGTAGTAGCAACATCCACCACATCGGCATGGTCCCAGAGAGCAATGGGTCTTTCTCCATGAGGTAAAGAGTTTGGGTAGCATGGTAATTGCCACTCAAATATTTGAAGCATTTGAACATATGTTGCAAAGGATCTTTCTTGATTACAGAACATTTACTTGGAATTTATACTATTTTCCTTATTTAACCCTGGTGGGTGTCATTTTATCCTAGTAAGTTGGTCACCTTTGGGAATAGGGTTCTATTGGGGGGTTCCTTGAAGAGTCATTGTCCATTCCTGATCATACTTATCACTTTTCATACTTCTTTCCTTATGTCTTCTTATCTTTTGGGATTTTCGGGTGTACTGACCCAAGAAGGGATTGTACCTCATTTCATGGGAAGAAGGGGCTAAAGGCCCAGAGGGGAAAGTAGTTGGAAAAAGATAAAATACAAACATAAAACCTTCTAGATGCTATCCCAAGAGGTCTTGAGAAACAATGAATCATTATCTCTTAAAAGTATAAGACCTGCAAAAACATAATTTCACATTTATAGATGTCCCACTTATTGACAGATCTACACAAGTGCGTTACAAGCTAGATTATACCCCCATGGAACTATGTGTACATCTCCCTTCAAGTGACTCTGTGGTACTTCCCCCAAGCTAATCGATTAACTATTGAGAGTACCCAGTGTTTGGACCTTAATTAATTAATTAATGGCAATAAATGGGCTTGGAAAAATGTTACATCGCAGACGAAGGGTGGCTCACACTCTACCAAGGCGCCCATAAATGAGACAATACAAACCCTTGTATGTCATGAACCCCATGCCTAGAAGTTCACCCCACTCCACTTCACATGCACACATGGGTTAGATAGGTTTCTCTCAGGAAACACCTTGTACCCGGGGAATGACTGACCCAATAAGATGCCTTGACACCACTCCCACACCTAAATTTGGCAAATTGTATAACATCTTTGAGCATTTATTTAGTTTGAAAAAGGGGGTTTGATGCACATATTTGAGTGGTTTGATTATTAGATGCGGCTTACTTGTCATGATGATTGTGACTCATGGACCCCTGGAGGGCATATATGTTTTCCTTTGTAGGACCTTGTTCAATGGGCAGGTGTTCATGAGGAGATGATTAGTTTGGACCTTCATGATGGCTTGAAGCCCAAGGATAGATGCAGAGACCCCATGCTTGGGGAAATATCGTGATGACTAGTTTTACAATGAAGGAAGAGGACATTTCCTTTGGAGGCACTCTAACATGACCTTAGGATGGCTTTTCACCTCCTCCCACTTGGATGTTGGCCTTTGGAGGCCTAGTGGACACCATCCTATCTCATGACATCACCTAGGGTTGGTTTTAGTGGAGGAGGTCTTGGCGATGATGTTGGCACGTGTGGACAGGGATCAGGGCCTTTGGAGGCCTAGCGACATGCTTCTCCAACCTAACATCACCTTTGTGGAGGCTAACGTCACCCTAAGAGGGATGATGTCACCCTTGTTAGGGTTATTTTGTAAAGAATTGATTTAATTTATAAATTTAATGAGCAAATTGACATGTAGGCTCAAAATTGTGAAAAGACACAATTGTTGGGTAATTAAGCCAAGATTTTCCATATAAATATGGTTGGCTAAATTCATTTTTTCATCATAACTCTCCTAACTTGGAGAGGGGACTGAAATTGGTGCCCTTTTTGGGGTTAATTGGTTGAAATAGTGAGGCACACTTGTCTTGGAGGCTTGCTACTTGCATCTTGGATCATTTTTGGTGAAGTTTTCTTGGAAATGTAGGGTTTGTTTCTTGATTATTCTTGGTGAAGTAAAGTAAATCTGCAATTCTCATTTTATGCTAAATGTTTATGGTATATTTGCTTATTCATGTTGAAGATTATGAAATCGCTTGCTTCCAAACCCTAGGAGTAAGGAACATAAGGTGTTTGTTCCTTGCTCTTTATTTGTTAAACTTTGTTAAAGAGATCTTGTCTAGACAAACTTCTAGAGCCCTAAAGTGCTAGCACTTTAGAAGCCTTGTCTAGTCATTGTTGCATTAAATATATTTCAATAGTCTAAGAAAGAGGAAATTGATAGGGCCTAGAAGTTCCTACTCTCTAGCTAAATTTACCTTCTAAATATTGGTTCTTAAAGGACTTAAGGTGCTACTCCTCAAGATCCACTTTATCTTTTCTTAGACAAGCATAATCATTGTTATTTCTCCAAGTAAGTGTGTTAAATCTATTGACTCCATAAACCCTTGAAGTCACTAGTCTCATCTCTTTTTTTTTGAAAGATTGATCAAACACTTTTACATTCTCTTCTTTGAAGCTTTTACTAACTAATTTTCACACTAATTTAGCCTATATCACTAACTTTATTGTTGTTTTTATAAATGTTTGCTACAACCATCTAATAGCAGCAATTTTTCTGCATAATTGGTCGTAAATGCTAGCTAAACACTTTAGAAATTGTTTGTGACAAGTTATTATCATTGTCAATAGTAAATGTTATCTTTTCATTGTCTTTTCAAACTTTTCTAAGGAGTATTTGTTGCAGCTATTACATTTTATCAATTGTTGTTGTAAACTTATTTACTGTTGCAATTTCATATCATTTAGTACTTATTCTCATTGTCTATTTTCTACTAAGGTATTATAATCATATTTGTACTCGGGATTATTGTATATGCATGATATATTGTCTTATTCTAGGAAGGTACATGAAGCACTTCATTAACCTCAATTTTTAGACATAGACTTAGTGGCTTTGGTAACCAATGAAAGGGGGGAATATATCTTTACCATAACCCTAATTTTCCATCACTTTGGGTTACTGGGGATGCCTCCCTTGGGGTAGACCTTTCCATCCCTAAAAGGTGGGGATTTCCTATTAAGGTGACAATGATAGGATATCTTGTTTTTTACGCCAATCTCCCTTACTTGCCTTGAGATTTGAGCAAGTACAGATTGTGCGATAACATTACATATATATAAATTCAAATGGAAAATCATTCAAGTCAATAGATCATGTCAAAATACATGAATATTCCAAATAAAATGACAAGAATAACACCAAAACAAATATGGCATTAAGATGATAGATAGCTAGCAGCCTAATACATAAAAGCCTGCTCAAATGAAATATTTCAGTTCTAACTCTACCTTTATCCAATCCTGCAAGCTAGCTTGACAGATATTTGAAATAAACATGAGTTATTCTAATTCAACAATAGTGCTAGAAAAGATAATCGTACTCATAAAAACAGAGATAGATAAACAAGAACTAAATGATATCTTTATTAAATCACCAAAATGAACAATAGTGCTCAGAAATGGTTGCAAAAATAAAGAGTTTTCCTTTGCTGATCCAAACATTAGTTGATTTTCTACAAAATAAGTATTTTGCATTAGTTCAATAGGCCTCTTTTTTAGATCCCCCTTCTTTTCATACACTTCTTTTAATAAGAGTTATGAAATACCAAAATTAAATATAAAACGTGTCTTCTCAAAATTAGGAGAAAAACCATATCTAATGTATCGACTATATGTTTAGAAATATCACCACGAAGTTTTTTAACAAACTTTCAAAAATAAAATTCATTGTTTCAAATGATCTGAGAATTGCCAACATGCAGGAACTAACTAACAATCATGATAGAATTGAATCTACTTTGACGATCATTTCATAAGCCAATTTCCATTCTTTCATTGAAATCCTTTTGTTGAACACTTGTAATCAACAAAAATAAAACGATTATAAAACAAATTTACTTTGAATAGAGAAGCTATACAATCTTTGATTCTGTAGTTGCTCTTAAATAAACAAATAAAAGAAAAGAAAAAATTAATACCTCAAACCAAAATATTATTTATAAAAGCTAGACATTTTTCTTTAGTAGGGGATGGTTCATTTAGACCTGGTGACTTTTCGTACTCAGTTGAAGAAGAAACTCTAACCTTCGTCTTTGGTTGATCATCAATAATATAGATTGGAAAGTTTAAATCAGATGTCTTCATGGGATTATTCTTCATCATTCTAGAACTTTTCCTTGTCTAGCGTTTGCTCTTTAGATTATTATTCTTCTCTATCTTTTCTGGCAGACTTTTAATAGGAAATTTCGTGGTTGCAGGATTTCGTGATGAAGGCTGAGTTATATGAGTCTGATCCAACATATCGGGTTGAGACTTATTATTACCACTTGCCACAATAGAGTCAAAATCGAAACTGATTTTTGACTCATGTTATGGGTTACCTGCGATGATACCTCATCATGTAACAGAACGTGAGATTAAGCGACATTAGAAACCCCAATTGAATTAATCAATATAAATGCCAACTCAAATAATAGGATCCAAGGTAAATAATAAATTTAACAAATCAATTAAATCACTGATCCAAATAAATCATTCTATCATTAGAAAAAACTTGAAGTCATAACATAGAAAATATCATCATGATAAAGTTGAGTAAAGTTATTTCCTATCAATGTCATATAAGTTAGGAAAACAAGAACTTTCATAATAACAAGAAATAATAAACTCTTGAATTCCATAAAATAGTGAAATATGAGTTATGATAGTAATGGTTTTCATTTAAACACAAGCATGACTTGATTTCACATATTAATCATTGAGCAAAATAGATAAATTCCTCACAATCACATTTCGAATTTCATGCTTACAGTCATGAAATTCGAAATAAATAATTGATATGAATATCAAGAACTATTGTTAAATTTAGTTCCAATGACTAATGAATCCATAATAATGTCCAGCAGAAAATAAAATCAACAATAACTATGATAAAAATATTCACAGCATCGTAAGGAAACCAATCAAACTCATTGAAAAATAAACAAGATAAGAGAAAACTTGTTATTAAAATAAAAAGGGACCCAAATTTTATATCGTTCAAAATAAAATTTGGGCAGTGGTTGTTTGCCACAACAGATCCTGAAATGTCAGGTGAAGTTGTACAACCATTGCAGCCACTTGTTCATCATTTCATCAGGGTATCTCCCCTTGTGCTTAATCATGTGATACAACAAAGATAAGTTAAGCATATGATAATCATGAGTACAAATACACATATAATTATTCATGAAATGAAACTCATGGAGATTGGGTGGAGGGAGGAAATCCTACTGAAAACAGAAACCATCAGTCTGATCATCCTTCCTGAAAGTGTAGCCACAACCCTAATCAATCCATCTCCAAAGAGGGATACCATATGTAGATGATGTCTCATCTTAATTCCCATTAGTATGATCCTTGCTTCTTTAAGACTGAGAGGACATGAGATATCTCAAGAAGACCCAATGATTTCCATGAGAAGAAGAAATGAGGTAAGGGACAGGCTCAGGTCTAGAAAAATGTTGCCTCTTCATTTGCGAATCCTTGTAAAAATCCCAAAGATGAAAATACTTTCTCTTTGTAGAGTGAGCTTTTGATTCTTTTGGGATGGCATGTCCTAGTGTTTGTCTAAAATTGAGGATGAAGGTGGATGAAATTCCTCATAGAACAAGTTTGTGTCCCCAAAAGGATCTGCATCATAACTCCCAAGGGATGACCGAGAATCGCCCTAAAAATGTTGCGACGGATCATCATCGAATGGACAGAACAAATATGTAACCATATCATCATCAGGCTGCCAAACATCTGAATCATATACACATGAAGACCAATCTTCTGAAGATGACAACTCAACCCGTTTTGCTTGAGAGCTACCATCAATTTCGTAAATGGGGTCTCTATAAAAAATGAAACAACCAAAATTCCATGTGTGTCTCCCAATCTGTATGAAAGTATATATATGTTCATCAACCATATCCACGATTTTTTTCATAAGTCCATCAATGTGACTAAACATGATCATCTCTTTGTATTTGTGTGCAAGAAGGATAGAGGCTAGGGAGGCTTCAATTGGATCATCATTGAGACTAATTACTTATTCAACTTCATGCGCAAGAGGAAAGAAATGATGGACAACCTCACCTTCATCAAGTGGGAGAAAAGATAATGATGTCTCAACATGTTTTGATTCGTCATAATTCTTCTTTCTTTTTATGTACATGTTGCTCCATCACCTCTTCACCACAAGGGGCTTGATCCTTAATACATAGTGTTTTGTTTGCCTCCTTTCAAAATGATCTACCTCATCCAAGGGATCGTCTAATACTTCTTCACTTCCAAATTCATGGAATAAAGTATCATTAAGATCGTGAAAAGTGTCACAACTCATCATGTTCTTTTATTGATGTGAAGGAGGAGCAGAGGCCTGGATGTCTTCATCAAGTGGAAGGGTAGATATAAGCACTTCATCTTCATCAAATTTCTCCTCTGGATATTCAACATGAGAAATTTCATCGGGATCTTCTTCACACTTTTCTTCATCCTCATCTATAGGAAGACCTTCTCTGCAAAGAACATCTTTTAGCTCTTGGAAAGTATCTTGCAAATTTTGGGTAGTTGGTCAATAATGCCTGAGAAATTATTCAATGAGCTTTGTATAAGATGGCATTCTCTTAGGATTACATGAGTGTGCAAGCCAAATCCTTTGACTTGATTCCAGTGAAGATACGAAAAAAATCATCAGCACATCTTCATGTAGCACATTTAAGCTTGAAGCATACTTCATATAATTGATGACATGGGTGACTGCTAGAGTTGGACCGCCACTAAATTTAGGGAAACTTTCCCTCCACTCTGTAGAGAAATGATTTGGATATTCAGGGATATTCTAAAATTCAAGAGAAAGATACACCTTATGGAATTCCCATGGTAAGTCTTGTGAGGCCATCATTCCATTACTTAGGGTAATACCTCAATGGAGTCACCAAATGAGATCAAGGCTCATCAAAATATGGAAAGTGAATGTCCTTCAAGTGGAGTTGCCAAGAAATCTAGGGGTAAAGGATTTGGGAAGGAAGATTTCCAAAGTGTCATTAGGGCACGAAAGAGGATTCAAAATCCTCCCTGACAACAATGCCAAAATGTTATCGCACAAATTGCAGGTTGGCCAAAGCCCAACCCAAACCACAAGATGGTGATAACTAGGAGAATACCTACCCATTGTCACCTCAGATAGGTATCCCTGTCACTTTAGAGGTGAAGTGATCACCTCAAGGGGGGAATCTCGGGTGACCCTAGGGGGAAATGAGATGGAAAGTGATACTTTTTAATGGATGCCCCAATAGATCAAGTTTCTAAATGGAAACTGGCTTGGAAATGAGTCTCAGTTGTGGTCAATGGTTTCCAAAAGTTTGAGTACTTGCGGATGATGATGGTACTTGTTCGAGACAAAATAAACACTAAGTATACAAGCTATATGTTAAGTGGAAAAGAAAGTTAATCTTGTTGTCCCTATTTGCAACAGTCAACAAAGATATATATCCGAAAATAAATTGTTATTAGAGCTACTAAACAATATGTTAAATTCAAGTAAATGATGTAAGAGAAAAACTAGCAAGTACTAGTATAACTCAATTATAAAAGCATTATACTTTAGAAACAAATTAAGGTTGTTATAGACAAGTATTGTAGAGATAAAATTGTATCCTTATGGATGTAGCAAACAAGTTTTTACAGAAGAAAAATCAGCCACCCAAACTTGCAAAGAATCTACCCAAAATATGTGTTAGGATTAGTAGATTATGCTGGCAAACTCTTAACGAATTCTGACCGTTGATAAGAGAGTAAAATCAAACGTTGTGATGCGTTTTCTGCATCCCTAATGGATGTATATTAAATTTTCAACAACAATAATACTTTCTTGGCCAAATGATATGCCCTAGTGGCTTTGAGACATGTATAGCATGTAGTTTAATTTCCACTTAAGACAATTTCCATATCTCATCTTTTCACAATTATCATTGCAGTTATTTATTTCTCCAATGCATGAAGACTAGTGCCTTATTGGAAAAATGGATTATCTTTATTAAACAAGTTAGATGAGTTAATTCCTTGGGGTTGTAATCCCTTTTACTCCCCAAGGCAAACCCTAGCCAACAAGGAAAACCTAGGAGGGTGTAATCCCTTTTACTCCTTCTAGTGTCCTTTGCACAATAGATTATTCCAAACAATTATAATGGACCTGGAGGGGGTTGTATGAAATTACACTCCCCAATATATCATCACATTAACCTTACAACCAATAAAAGTGAGCAATGAACATGAAATCCTTACCTAGTTGAAGCATTAACAAGATGAACCCCTAATTCACCAAGAAAAATTCACCATAAATCAAGAAAAATCCTTCAAGAGAGCTAGCACATCATCCATCCATCCAATAAAATAATATAAACCATAACAATATAATGTAACCAAGATATATGGAGATCATTTTTGAAGTAGGGTGCAAATTTTAGCCAATGCAGTATTATCACAATGGGAGAGTTATGATCAAATGAAATAGAAATGATCTCTATTTATACAAAAACCTCTAATAAGAGTTTTTCCACAAAAATTAGGGTAACCACAAAGTAAGGGGACAACAACCCTTACTTTTCCCCTTTACAGTATAAAATTTAAATTTAAATTTAAAAATTGCACAATAGAAACCCTAACATGATGTCATCCCTCTAAGGGTAACGTCCTAACCCCTTGAGAAAGTCAATGGAGTAGAAGGTTGAGTTCGTTGAGGATTCTAGAGCCTACCTCTCATGCGCTATAGCCTCCTCAAGTCATCTCCCACCAAATCATGCCAAGTTTCAATGAGTAGCAACTTTACCACCACAACCTCAACCCTAGGTGATGCCAAGGCCTCTTTGTATGGCGTTTTGGCCCCAAGAGTAAGTCATTGGGCTAGTAAGAGGTTGGGTTACGTCTTCCATGGTGTCATCTCAAGCCTCCAAGGGAAATCATCATCATCTAACATGTTGGCCCTGGTATCCAACCTATTGGCTTCAATCCCCAAGGAAGCCCAAGCTAGACTTGTTCTTCCAAATCTGTCCACCAACTAGGTCATGCAAAGACAATGAATACGCCCTCCAAATATCTCAAGTAAAATGCATCATGATGAGTAAATAAAATCAATAAAAGAGCCATCCAAGCATGTATATCCAAACTACCTCGTCAAAATAAACAGGCGCTCAAAGACCCTATGCAATTTGCCAAGTTTAGGTATGTGAGGGTTGATAAAGCGACCTATCAGGTGAATCATACCTCAATTTTAGGAGTGTTTCCCAAGTGGAAATTTCTCTAAGTCATGTGGATGAAGTGACATGGATGGGGGAAAGACTCTTGGGCATGGTTTTCATGATATACAAGGGATTGTAGTGTCTCATTTATGCATTCCTTTGTAGAGGGTGTGTTGCACCTTCATTTTCAATGCAACCTTTTTCCAATCCATTTTATTTCATTTTATTCTTTTAAGATGTTTCCAGGTTGAATCCAAGGTGGGGATTCTATGTAAGCATGAAACGAAGTGCCCACCTTGACTCTATCCTGGTCACATCATGCTTCCCCAAGTTGAATACATGTGTAGGGATTCTAGCTAAGCATGAAAAACAATGCCCACACATGCTCCACCTTAGTTGGTATTTGTATTAGTTATTTTTTATGGGTCCTATTAGTTTCTTACGAGAGACATTTCATTGTACTTTGGATCCCTGGGTGATCATCTAGAAGGTTCATGATTGGATTTTATCTTTTTCCAACTATAAGCCTCTAGGCCTTTAGCCCCTTCTTCCCATGAAATGAGGGACAACCCCTTCTTGGGTCAGTACACCTAAAAATCCCAAAAGGTAAGGAGATGAGGGGATGAAGTTTGGAAAGTGAAAATTATGGTTGGGAATGACACAATCACGCGTCAAGAGAACCTCCTGGTAGAAAACCTATCCCCAAGGGTGACCCACTTACTAGGGCACAATGTCAACCATCAAAGTGAAACAAAGCAAAGAGCATAATGTCTAGGTAGATGTTACATAATAAAAATCAAGTTAAAATGAAACAAACTCAAATGCCTCAAAGATTGAAATGACACTCACCATAATACCTAACTTGTACCTCATGGAGAAAGACCTAATGTATTACAGAAGCCAACTGATGTGGTGGATACCTTCGTGATGAACCCATTTTTGTGGTGGCGAGGTGGGTCTCTGTCTGTGAAAGTGGACATTGTTGGTCAAACTATCTCTCAGTACTCCATGTCTGCAACCTGAGGGCCTCGAGACATCATATCATTAGTTATCCCTAGGAGTTGGGGATAACATGCCCACCGAATGTTTTAGGAGTGGGGCGATTTCTCTTTAGGAGGCAATATCTCATTCAATACTTCATCAATCAAAATTTGGCAATATGGTTTTTTCTCATGAATTTTTTCTGAACATGTTGAACCCATGTTGTATTTTTTCCTTAGAGAGCCATTCACTTGAAAGACATGAATTTCCTGAAAAAACGTGCAATGATGAAAACTTTATGAGACTGCCATGTTGAGAAAAAAAATGATAATGCACCATGGCGAAGAGATGTCAACATACTCAATATAAAATAACCATGTGGGAAGACATAAGTGTGCATGACATGGACTAGACTGGCCCCTACATACTGCAATCACCCTTACATAAGACCTGTGGCTCCACACAATCATGTGTCCCCATAGATTCGTGCCAAGGCCTCCAATCCTATCCAAGACGAGAGACATTGAGATGAGGACATAATGGGATTGATCATGATCAGACTAATTCTGGGAGTCCGCTACAAAATCATCCACTGTGGTTTACATGGATTTAACTTTCACCCCTGGGCTTACAATGGTGTAGCCAAGTACACATATATGCTACCTCTTGGAGAGGTAACATAACCTTTTACTTCACCAATACCTAAGGCTGATACCAAACCTAGGGCTATGAATAATGGCGATCTTATTCTTGATGCAATGTTGGCCCTTGCAAAATTTTTTGATCAAATGACAACTAGTATTTTTCACTCCCAAGACAATATCATGGAAATAACAATAGACAATCCAGAGGAAATCAAGTATGGAATAGGAATATACCTCCTCTCAAGCAACAAGTTCCTAATACCCTTTCCCCTTATGTTATTATTAACCAGGAAGGGATGCATTGGTGCTTTCCTTGAAATGAGTGTCATAGAGAATGAGAATTCCCTAGAAATCAAGTCCACGAGGGAGATGAACATCCTAATATTTATGAATGTATGAAGTTAGTTGAATATATGGATCCTATCTATGCTATCCTTGGAGAAACCTACATTGTTGCAAATGAGAAATTGAAACAAATCAAGCAAAGGAATAGGGATGCTTCTAGGATAGCTAGGTTAGAAATGTTGAATGCCATGGATGAAGATTCCAAGGACAATATTAGGAAAGAGAAATAATTGCAATACTCTAGAAGAAACAAAGCACTCGAAGCTTCTCAACTTGATGACTTTTAACCTCCTCCTAGACTGTGGACTTGATACCCTTTACCTCTAGATACCAATCCTACCCCTCCATCAACATCACATAAGAATGATAATTTATATCTAAATGTTGATGTGACAGATGTTTTAGGAAAAATCAATGTTCATATACCTCTGAACTAATCAAGATCCCATCACAAATTGATAAAGTGAGAAAATTCCTTACTACGAAACCTGAAGACCCTCTTGTTGTGTTGTAAACTATGGATTATGATAGAAATAATGAAGGGAATGCACCTTTCTTTATCACCTTTCTAGTAAATAACCTCCTTCTTCATAATTGTATGTTAGATTTTGGGGCTTCCACCAATGTGGTGTTTTTAAAGGTCATGAATGAATTAGGGTTGAAAAAAGCAAGGCCATATAGGAATGTATGTGGGATTTATTTAAAATAAACCATGGTATGTGACATGATTAAGGATATTAGGGTTTACCTAGCCGTGTATCCTAATATATTTGTCTTAATGGATGTTGTAGTGATAAATGTGCTTGATGGTCAGGGAATGTTATTGTCTAGAAAATGGGCTACAACATTGGGTGGTATTATCCAAATGGACCTAGCTTATGCAACCATCCTAGAAAATGATGGAACCTTTGTCACTCTGCATAGGAAGCTCATTGTGAGACACCAAGTAGAGGATCCCAATGTCCCTTTAAATGAATTATATTAGAGTTGTTACCACCCCATGCCTAGGGGTAACTAGAGGAGATCATGTATCATGGACCACAATGAAGATAGTGATGTTGACCATGATGATGGTAAACATGTCCACAGATAACAAGCCATCAACCCCCCTCATATTGCCTCTTCTACTTCATATTATCCAAGCTCATCACATTCAGTCAACTCAGTGTATGAGAGATGGCAATCTAATGCCACCATGAGGTATTTTGTCCTTCTTTCATGCAAAGTGTTGTGCTTAATATACCAGGCATGTGGATGAGGATCATTGGTTGAATTTGGATAATGGATCACTAGCTCAAAACGTTATGTTTATTTCCTTGTTTCACCATGGTGGATAGCATATATGCCCTAGTCTCATGTTAACACTAAACTTGTTATAGTTCCCTAGTTTTCCACAAGGGGGACCTAACAAGGGTAACGTTATGTTTCCCCACCACACTTAAAACTTTCTATCATGTAGCTTGTTATAGTGCACTAAACTTCAGTAATGGGTCATGGTCCATTCTCTCATGAGAAGAGGGGCTAAAGGCCCAAAGATTTATTCCAACTGCTAGCAAAAGAAGAATAAAGAAAGAATGATGTTAAATAAAGAAAGAAATAATAACAAAGGACTCTCAAAATCCAATGAAAACTTGAACTCTACCTTTTTTGCGTTCACCCTAGTCCCAAAGTAGCGATGTTATAGCTTGAAACCTTATAAAGGGGACTTGCAAATATGATGAGAGAGAAAATAAAAAGACAAATTAAGGAGTTTGGGAAAAAACAACACTTAGAAAGTGGTAAATCAATAGAAAGTGCACCCTCCACAAAGGTGCTCATAGTAATGGACTCAATAATACTATAATCCATGAAGTAAGCCCTACTATCACACTTACTCTTGAAGGGTTCGTTTCTTTCACTGCTTCCCCCGGTACATATCCCTCTACCTAGGTATTTTCTTTCATTGTTTTTTTTATCACACCTAATAGGGTCAGATGAAGGCCCTCCCATATTCAAACTTGCTAACTTACATAAAGTCTTGAGATAGTGTGAAATTTGAAGGGGATACTTGATGTGAATTATTCACGTGGATTATATCTTAAGTAATAACTACTTTGCATGATCCAAGGACTAGAATATCTTATGAACACTGACTTCACTTGATTTCATATTTTTTTTTATTTGAATTCCCCCGACATGGTTCCTTGAAGGATGCCCTGGGATTTCACCCAGGACATTGTGCCTCTATTGCAGGATATGGTACATGTGATGCAAAGTATTGATTCACCCAGTGGCTTGACACATTTATACATTAGCTCTCACATATTCTATGCTAAATTTTCCGATTTTCAGATCTGATAATTATTGTCTTATGATTTAAATGCTATTGTTATCATAGAATAATTACACACTGAAAATCTCAACAAGACTTAGCAAACTTGATGAGAGGTTATTGTAAGTAAATATGATATGATATGATATGATATATTACAATTGAGGGCCCTGATATATATACTTGGATGGAGTTCTCTTTCATTTATGGACATGTCTTTTCCATTATTGTATTTTCATTAATTAATTAATTATTAATTATCTATTATTGATTATTTATATTTATATTATATTATAAATATATTATTTATATATTATATTTATGTTAATGATGATTTCCTCACATGCACATCTAATTAATAGAGGGCTCTAATGTTGAGTAGATTCACTGAGAATCCTCTCATTACAAGGGGTCTCTAGATCCTACATCTTCAACATTAGACTAAACTTGTAAAAAATTCAAACTTTCCCTATAAAAATAGATCACTCCATCCTAGAGCAAGCAACGTGAGATAATCTCGAGTCATTATCACTCCTCGTCAAATCAACATGACTACTAGGAGAAATACTACACCTGGGCCATTCATCACTAGCCAAATCAGCATGGCCCCGTGAGTGAATGTATCATTCTCCCTTGGTAAAATCATCATGATCAATCTAGGAGAATGTATGCCTAATGCTGCTAACTAGAGAAACATCAACATCCTGGGTCATTCACCATTAGCCAAATTAGAATGGCCTCATGAGTGAATGTATCATCCTCCCTTGGTCAAATCAGCATGACCAATCTGGGAGAATGTTTTCCCGATGTTGAAACATCAACACTCCCTCTCAACGAGGGATACATTCTGCATCACACCAAGCTTGTCTCTAAAGTATAAAAACTTCCTTGGTGAGAATGTCCACAATCTGCTCATTTGTGGATATGTATTGGATATTTGTTTCTCCCTTTTGTACCATGTCTCGAATGAAGTGATATTTGATCTCAATGTTCTTCGACCTGCCATGAAATACTAGATTTTTCAAAAGATTGACACAAGATTTATTATCATAATGTATCAAGGCCATCTCTAGCTATTGATCAAATAGTCTTGCAAGAAGCTTTCAAATCCATATTTCTTCACGACTTGCGAGATTGGCTGTGAGATACTATGCTTATGTTGTACTAAGTGCTACAAAATTCTACTTCTTGCTAAAGCAAGATATCATAGTTTATCCTAAGCTAAAGCAACATCCTAGGGTGCTCTTTCTGTCCACTAAACTCCATGCCCAGTCAGAATCAGTATATCCCGGCAACCTCACTTCACCACCTGAGACATATCTTAGACCATATCCAACTGTACCACGTAGGTACCTCAACACATGTGTTGCTGCAACCCAATGGAAATGCCTTGGCTCAACCATAAAATGGATGATGTTGTTCACTACAAAGAAAATATCTGGCCCAGTGTTAACCATGTATATCAAGGATCCAATCATCTACCTATACATAGTGGGATCCACCAGATCTGAATATGAAGCCGAATCACTTAGCTTCTTCATATTTGACATCATAGGTGTAGCCATGGACTTGCAGTCCATCATATTGAATCTACTCAAGATCTCAACTGTGTACTTCCCATGTCTGAGGAAGATCACACCTAGTTTTTTCCACACCTTCAATCCCAAGAAATAATGCATCAAGCCAAGATCCTTCATCTCAAACTCAGAGGCCAACTCCCTCTTGCATTGATCGATGATTCGGTATGCTCCCGTAAGGAACAAGTCATCAACATATAACACCAAGATTAAAGGATCAAAATCAAAAACCTTGTAGTAAAGGTTGGGATTTGTTTCGCTCTTGGTGAAGCCCAAGCTCATCAAGTATCCATCAATCCTGGAGTACCATGCCCTAGGTGCCTGCTTGAGTCTATACAAGGAATTCTTCATCTTGAAAACATGAGACTCCCTCCCATGTATGTCAAATCCCTAAGGTTTTTTTATGTACACTTCCTCCTCAATCGCACCATTGAGGAATGTAGTATTTACATCCATCTAGTGTAATCTCCAATCCATGATTGTTGCAATGGAAATAATGGTCCTGATGGAAGTGTACCTGGCGATTGGAACACAAGTCTCCTTGTATTCCACTCCCTCTTTATGAGAGAATACTCTTGCCACAATTCTCTCTTTGTACTTCTTAATGTTGCCATCTTCTACATGCTTGATCTTATAGATCCACTTGGAATTCACCACTGACTTCCCCTCTGGTCTCAGAACTATCTCCCACACATCATTATTCAAGATTGACTAATACTCTTCCATCATGGAATCCTTCCAAACCTATTGGTATGTCTCCTCCTCATAAATGGATGGTTCATAATCAATGATGTGACTCATCAATAACATATAACTTGAGAACCTATGAGGTCATTTTCTCTCCCTGAAAGCACCATTGGGAGATGCATGCCCCTCTGCATCTTGAAAAGTGTCATGAAGACAAGATGGTGTCTTCTTGTTCATGACAACATCTCTAGGTAGATCCACTAGCTCTGTTGTCTCTACTGACTCCTCCTAATAGTCTAAAGGATGAATAACTGGACTAGAGGGATTTATACCCTTACTGTTCAGAGCCTTCTTCTCCTCACTATAAATATCCATATGATACTCTCTAGACCTCCTAAATTCTACCTCTTCATCAAAGGTGACATCACGACAATCCTCAATTTGACGTTGTCCTGGAATGTAGATTATGTAGGCCTTTGAAGTCTCATTGTATCCCACAAAAGTACCCTTCTTTACAGAAGGTTATAACTTCGTCCTCTTCTCCTTGGGAACATGGATGTATATTGGACAACCAAATATCCTCAAATGGATGACCTTTGGCTTCAATCCTATGAATGACTCCTCATGAGTCTTTCCCCCAAGATCTGGTGAGGACTCCTATTTTGGATGTACATTATTGTACTAGATTCCTCTCCCCATAAGAACATGGGTAAATCTTGATCATGAATCATGGATTTGGCCACCTCTAAATGGACATGTTCTTTCTCTCTACAATGAACATGTTCTTTCTCTCTACAACCCCATTCTTTTGTAGGTTATAAGTAACATTCAACTCCCTCTTGATCCTTGTCTCCTTGCAGAAATCACCGAAGTCCCTGGAAGTGTACTCTCCTCCATTATCTGACCTCAACACCTTGATATTCTTCCCTATCAGGTTCTCTACCTGAGCCCTCAACTCCTAGAATCTGTTGAAGACCTCATCCTTGGTCTTCATGAAAAATATCCATGTCTTTTGGGAGAAATAATCAATGAATATCACACAATACATGAATCCACCCAAAGATGCAACTATCATAGGTCTAGATACATCTGAAGGTACTAGATCCAATATCTCCTTGGACATGTTGCCACTGCTCGAAAAATATCCCTTGGAATTTTTTCCAAGTGCACATCCTATTAAAATTCCATCATGCTCTACATGAAGCTCTTGAATTCTTGTTACCATCCTCTTCAATGTTGGTAAGGCCCTGTAATGTAAGTGTGCAAATATTTGATTCCCTAGCTCACACAAACTGATGTTGTCATATGCCAATGTCTGGGATGGTTGTCCCAACAATATCTATAGACCTCCCTTTCGAACACCAATCACTATTATGGAGTCTATAACATTTGTGTTAGTTATCATAGTGCGACCATTCACAGCTTGCAGAGAAACAGAGAGTGACCAAAAGAGTTGGTCGCACTATGTAGTGCAATCCTTAAGGTGGTTGCACCCTGTAATTAGGAAAATCATGGCCAAAGGGAATGTGGTTGCTTTGTGTGTACATGCCACTCATGACCACAACCATACAATTGCAAAAAATAAAATATCTAAAGTAGATCTATTAGATCTGGCACTGAAATATTTTAACTACTTCCGGAAAAGACTGGCTCTGATACCATGTTGAGTTTTCAGAGTTTCAGATCTGATAATTATTACCGTATGATTTAAATGATATTGTTATCATAGAATAATTACACACTGGAAATCTCAACAAGACTTAGCAAACTTGATGAGAGGTTATTGTAAGTAAATATTATATGAGATGATATATTACAATTGAGGGCCCCGATATATATACCTGTGGAGAGTTCCCTTTCATTAATGGACATGTATTTTCCATTGTTTTCATTTCATTAATTAATTAATTATTAATTATTGATTATTATATTTATACATTATATTATAAATAAATTATTTATATATTATATTTATGTTGATGATCATTTCCTCACATGCACGTCTAATTAATATAGGGATCTAATGTTGAGTATATTCACTGATAAGCCCCTCATCACAAGGGGTCTCTAGAGCCTACATCTTCAACATTAAACTAGACTTGTAAACATGTCAAACCTGCCCTATAAAAATAGATCACTCCATCCTTGAGTAGGAAATGTGAGAGCATTTCGAGTCTGTATCTCTCCTCGTCAAATCAACATGATCAATATGGGAGAATGTCTTCCTAATGCTGCTAACTGGAAAAACACCAACATCCTGGGCCATTCAACACTACCAAATCAACATGGCCCCATGAGTGAATGTATCATACTCCCTTGGTCAAATCAGCATGACCAATATAGGAGAATGTATGCTCAATGCTGAAACATCAACATTCTAAACCTTGGATGATGGACATATATGCTTGATTTTGATATATATGGTTGTGGTGGCACAAATATGGGCAGCAATACCACACCCTGGACTCTACAACTCATATACTATTATGCATTGGATGGAAGAGATTGCACAGGGAGATGATTAGAGGACATATAGAGACGATATAAAACCTTCTCCTCTTTAGACGATATCCCTTTTACCTTGGACGTTGGGCATTTGGATGGCGTTGTCATGCTAGGATTTGACATAAATTACTGGGTTTTCTACCACTTGGACACCAATGATGTCTTGAGATGTGGCGTAGCATTTTCCACCACACTTACACCTCAAATGATGACACATTGCCTTGGAGAGGCCCTCGTAGCCCATTGGAATCATGAAGCTACCACACATGTGACCATTTATGTATTGGTTTCATGGTTTTAAAATTTGTAGAAGCTAACTTGAGGGTTCGATCCCACTTGTAGACATGAATTTTGACATTTTGGACTATTTGAGTGTTAGGGTTTCCTTACAAATAAAGCTAGCATTCCATTTCATTTTCATCATCACATTCACTCCTCACACTTGTGTGGGAGAGATGATTTTTTTTTATCTCTAGTCTTTCTTGTCTCTTGGATCTCATGCGCACTTGTTGAAGAAGGATGTTTTTGGATGTTTTTTCTTTCTTGGATGGTATGTTGTTGCAACTAGGGTTTTTATTTTCCTAGCGACTTGGATAAATAAGTAAATGCTGAAATTTTATGTCATTGACAATGTTTTAAGGTGATAATTACTATCTTGTTGCATGTTAATTTTTTTTGGTTAAACCTATTATCGCACAATTTTTACTTGTCCAAACCCAATACAAGTAAATAAAATCAGTGTAACTACAAGATAACCCACCACTGCCACCTTAGTGGGAAATCCCCACGTTTCAGGGATGGATGGGGTCCATCCCAAGGGAGGCATACATGGTAATCTCAAGGGGGATCGAATAACAAGGATATGGTCAATCTTATAGCACCCTCTCACTGGTTACCTAATTCAAAGGGTCTATGTTTGTGAAATTGAGGCAAAAGAAGAGTTGTGTGTACCTGCCTGGAACAAGAATAATATATATATATATATATATATATATATTAACAACCACACGAAATTCAACTCAGAATTGCAAGAGAATACAATGAAAACTTAGCATTTATCAAGTAGATCAAGAGAATACAATGAAAACTTAGCATT
>ML789895.1:104778-144586 GCA_009831015.1 Picea engelmannii | reverse complement strand
TCTTCCAAAAAGAAGATTGAAATTCTCCCCAGACCTACGCAAAGTAAAACACAACCTGAAAACTCTGATTTGGAAAATTTAACTAAAGTTGTTCAAAAACTGTCGAATCAAGTTATAGACTTAAAAAGGTCGACTGAAGAAGCCTCTTCGAGTAAAGGACCCTACAAACCCCCTTTCCGAGAGACTTTTCCTACCAACAGACCTAATCCAAATCCCGAAGGCTTAAATCTAGAAACTTTGCAATGTGCCCTTCAAACAATTCTAGAAGCCCAAGATAACTTGATGCCCCCTGAGACCCCTCAGGAGGTAGTTGAACAGGAAACAGTTCAAGAAGAAGAGTCTTCTCCAAACATATTTGGACACTTCTCGGACAACATCTTTCAAGCTAACTTTGAGACTGTTCACCCTTATAATACTAGGAGTAAGACAACAAACAAACCTTCTACCGACAACACTACAACTTCGCCTCCAAAGCCATCTAAATCAGCTGAGACTAAACAGAGTAATGTGAACCCTAACTTAGATTATGATGTCGTTATAGATCTTAAAAAGGTAAGGGATAACATTTCTATTTATGAGTTGTTGAAGTTTCCATTTTTGTTACAAAAGATGTTGCAAAATATTTCAGAGAACGACAAGAATGGTAATTCAAGTGGTAACAAGGTTGTGCAAAGCAAAGTCCCTCAGAAGAATTCCACTAAAAATAATCCTGATCCTCAAGATAACAGAAGCCTTCCTGTAGTCCTTGTAAATAATGTAAATAATGTAGATAAAGTAGCATTAGACACTGCGAGTAAGAAGCCACAAGCTATTACCCCTAGCACTCGCAAGAATGTACCTCCTTTTCTTTTAACTTTCGAGATTTTCAACAGAAATGTGCATAATTGTATGGTTGACTCAGGAGCATCATCCAATGTGATGCCTTGGTCTGTCTGCCAAAAGATTAACACTGAAGTGGAACCATCTACTTTAAAAATCATACAACTTGATCGGACAGATGTTAAAGTTATAGGCGAGCTAAAAAATGTATTGATTAGATTATTGTCTAACCCCAAGGTTCATCAGGTTATTGATATAATTGTTGTGGATATTCCAGAAGTGTATGGTATGTTTTTAAGCAGGGACTGGTCGGAGCAGCTACATGGTTACTTCGCGACGGACTGGTCTCACTTATGGCTTCCAGAGAACGGTAAGCCTAATAAGATCAGAGTGAATCGTGAGCGTTACCTTAAGTTCACGATCACAGATTTGAACGATCCTAATGAACCATATACACCTTCTGCTAATTCACCCGAAGTCCAAGGGATGGACACCTTCTTCAGCAATTTCATGGCCGAGGTCTCACCTATCATCAATCCAGAACAGTAGTCCGAGATCGTAGCATATATGCAACCAACAACTTCTATGCAACAGTCTCATGAGCCCGATGGAAACCAAATTTGGTCTCTATATTTAGACGGTTCTAAGTCTAAAGAAGGAGCTGGTGCAGGCTGTATCATTATCGATCCGGCAGGTAACAAGACATTAATGGCTTGTAGACTAGAATTTGAATGTACTAACAATACTGCAGGATATGAGGCTTTACTACAAGGTCTCAGAAAAGCTCTGGATATGAACATTCAAAACCTGTTTGTATTTGGCGACTCTGAAATAGTGGTTAGACAGGTAAGAGATTCTATACACTGTCTTTCTCCGCATCTCAAAAGTTACCAGTCTGAGGTATGGAGTTTAATGAATAAATTTTCTGCTTTCAATATAAATTCCATTCCTAGATTAAATAATGTTGAAGCAGATCTACTAGCTAATGTATCCTCTAAACTTCTTCCTGCAGAAGGCTTGTCCCCAAACGCATTCTCCGTCGAGCTATTGTTTCGACCATCTGTCCTTGAAAATATCACAAACTGGAGAGTATTTGACGATGATCAACAAATCATTAACTTTCTGCACATGGAAGAAACCTTTCAAGGCTCGGTGATAGATGAACGCATGCACGATGACAATTTGCATGATTTTACGGTAATACCTTATCCGAAATCTCCTAAAGCTTTGTCGGACATGGTAAATTCCATACCCAAATCCATAGTTATATTAGAAAAGTTTTATGATTTTGAAGATAAATTTAAAAAGACGGTCAATTGTAAAACCAATAGTTCCTTGTTGTCTTATGAAAAAGTGAACTTAGGAACTAGTGAAAATCCTCAGTGCATTAACTTAGGCTTGGGATGTTCTAGACAAGAAAAAGATGCTTTTGTTAAATTATTTAAAGAATTTAAGGATGTCTTTGCATGGACGTATGATGATCTTAAAATGTTCAATCATAATATCATACAGCATGTCATCCCGATGAAGCCCCAAACCTTACCCTTCCAACAGAAACTGAGGAAAATGCATCCTAAACTAGAACCGACCGTTCAAAAAGAATTGAATAAAATCCTAAGTGCTAAAATAATTTTTCCTGTTAGGCACACTCAATGGGTGTCCAACCTTGTCCCAGTGCAGAATAAAAACGGGGAAATCCGACTCTGCGTCGATTTTCGAAACCTTAATAGAGCGTCTGACAAAGACAACTATCCTGTCCCACCCATGGAACAGATCCTTCAACAGGTATCTGGTTCCGAGAGGCTATCTTTATTGGATGGTTTCTATGGATACAACCAAGTCCTGATGTCTCTGCCAGACCAACTCAAAACTACCTTCCGTACCCCGTGGGGCACTTATGCTTATCGCAAAATGCCCTTTGGATTGATTAATGCTGGTGCTACCTTTCAGAGAGCAATGGACATTGTTTTTCGAGGCTTAATCAATCAGTCTGTTGTAGTTTACTTAGATGATGTGACCGTTTATTCTAAAAACAAAGACGATCATCTAGCTCACTTACGAGCCATTCTGCTACGATGTCGTAAATACGGCATCTCCTTGAATCCCAAAAAGTCCATATTTGTAGTAGAACATGGTAAATTACTAGGATTCATTGTGTCTAGTGATGGGATGATTATTGACCCTGAGAGGAATCAAGTCATCGCTAAACTTCCCCCACCTACATCCAAAAAATCCATGCAGTCTTTCTTAGGCCAGATTAATTTCGTGAGAAGATTTGTCCCCAGTTTCTCTGAAATGGTCAGACCCTTGCAGAACCTAATTAAGAAAGACACCCAATATCACTGGGGACCCACAGAAAATCAAGCTTTTAATGCCATAAAGAAGGCCATAATAGACACTCTGTCTCTCATGAGCCCTGACTTCTCTCAAGATTTTACACTCTATACTTTTGCCTCTGATTGTTCCTATGCCACCGTCCTAACTCAGAAGAATGCCGAGAACAACGAAGTACCCATCGTCTTTATGAGCTCTTCTTTCAAAGGTGCTGAACTTAACTACCCAGCGGTTGATCGGCAAGCCTACATTGTTTTCAAAGCAGTTAAGCATTTCCGGTCCTATCTTTTGAAGTCAAGGACGAAATTCATTGTCCCCTACCCTGCCGTAAGGAACTTGTTAGTGCAAAAAGAGTTAGGAGAGAAGAGAGCCAACTGGGTCACCTCCTTGCAGGAGTATGACTTAGAAATCACCCCAGCTCAGATTGTGAGAGGCCAAGGGTTGTGTAAGTTGGTTGCTGATTCAAAAATAGGACAACAAGAAGATAATGATAAGTCAAACCTAGGACAAAGCAATCAAAGTTTGATCTATTGTGCACAAAGCCTCATTAGTCCCTGGTACGACGATATTAGATTCTGTCTTGAACATGGGTCATCACCCCGTCACCTTGACCCCACCAAGAGAAGAGCGTTGAGACTAAAGTCCGCCTCCTTTCATCTAGTTAACGGTATACTGTTTCGCCAGAACTTTGACAATGTACTGATGCGTTGTCTCGAGAAAGACGAAGCAGAAAAAGTCTTGCTCGAGTTGCATGCAGGAGAAGCTGGTGGTCACTTTGGTGGTGACACCACTGCTCATAAAGTTTTAAGAGTCAGTTATTATTGGCCCAGGCTTTTTAGGTATGCTCATGCCTTGTGTCGTAAATGTATCATTTGTCAGAAAGCATCAGGGCGGTTACAAAAACCAGCCTTTCCCTTGCAACCCGTGTCAGTAGATTCTCCTTTCCAGCAATGGGGCCTTGATATCATAGGTCCTATTAACCCTCCGTCCTCGCAACAACACAAGTATATTGTGACAGCCACAGATTACTTTACTTGATGGTCTGAAGATGCTGCGCTAAGAACTGTCAACACCAGTCAGGTAATCGCCTTTCTAAACTCGAATATTATCACTCGTTTCGGTATCCCTGATTGTCTGGTCTTTGACAATGCTTCATACTTTTCCTCTCTTGAGATGAGTGAGTTTGCTTTGGACGAAGGAATAAAGCTGAAGTATTCTGCTAGTTACTACCCCCAGGGCAACGGATTAGCAGAATCAACAAACAAGAACTTGATTAAAATTATCAAGAGAACGGTGGTTGAAAATCACAAGAATTGGCACAATGCACTGCTGAACGCACTATGGACTGATAGGGTAACACCAAAAGATGCTATAGGTAACTCCCCCTTTTTTCTCATTTATGGAAGAGAAGCTATTTTTCCACCTCACATTCTTCTTCCTTCGCTTCAGTTGTCACAAAAGGTCCAAGAAGAAGATTGTCCCCCTTTAGAAAACCGAATTAACGCTTTGATGAAACTGGAAGAAGTAAGAGCCCAAGCTAAGAGTAAGTTAGATCAACATCAACAATTGATTAAGAGCTGGTTCGATTCTAATTCTGCTTCTGATAGGAATTTTGAAGTAGGCGATCTCGTCTTAAAATGGGACAAACCACACGAAGGAAAGGGTGAGCACACCAAATTTCAAAACTTATGGCTTGGGCCATTTTTAATTGCTGAAAAGTTGGGTCCTAGTTCCTTTCGATTGTAGAATCTTGAAGGGCAGCTTGACACCTACCCGGTGAACGGCCAAGCCCTGAAAATATACTTTGCTTGATAACTACCCTTGTATATTATGTAAATATTTCATTTTTGTTTGCATTTTTGTTTGTTTTTTGTTTTGATTTTGATTTGAATTTATCAGTTTGTGTTTTTTGAAAAATACACATACATGTACACTGAGCTATTCAGACAAAGACGATAGAAAAAAATTTCGCTGAAATAACTTCTGAAAAATTTGTACAAACATCAATGATATATTGTTGAAATTGATATCTGTGTTGGAAAATTTTGTTGTTTGAAATAAGTTTACTGATTTCAATCTCTGAGAAAAGCTCGCCATGATCATCTATTATCTTTTTACGCTGTCCCTTTTTCGCAAAGGAATGACTCAAAAGATGTCTCCCTGTCATAGGAGGTTGTTTTGTAAATAAAACATCTCTGGAGATAAATAAAGAACAGTGCTAAAATATTTTGATGAGGTCAAAAAATATGTTAAAAATATCAAGATTTTCAGCGTCACCCCGCTCAGCTATATACCTATGAAAAACAAAATAAAAAATTATTAATAAGAGCTGTGGGAAGTGCTTGTAAACCCGTCGGGATGATGAACAGGTCTGCTGGCAGCGGGTAAGTGCATGCATGATGCCAAGACAACTTCGTCGGGGTATTGAACAGGCCCGCTGGCAGCGAAGCAAGGTCGGGTACATGAAAATATGCAAAAAATATAAGAAACCTCTTTAATGTCCTTTATTCTGATCCAGAACTTCTTGACAGGATACAGATGTCAGAGTGGGTTAAATGGCAACCCTGTCGAGGCTATGGACGCCTGCTGGAAGCAGTGGCTATGCCAACAGTATTGGAGATTTTATATTTAATATCGTGACTTTTTGATCTTAAGACTGTTATTGGTTTTCATCTTTTAAAACACTGCTGGAAAAAATGATTAATGATGATGTTTGTACGATTTTCTAGTTGTTATTTTTGAGTTGAAATTTTCTTCGTTGTCCTAATCTGAATTTGTTTCTTTTGACAGAGATAACTGCTTCTACCAGTGTGTCACCATTGTTGGCAACCAATTCACTTTTTCCTATCATCTATAAGCTGCCTACACCTATGTCTTGCAAACATCAAGTTTTTCGTCGCATTTTTCAAATCAACGACATTTGCACATTTGTCTTCGTTAAGTTTTCACAACTGTAAGCGTGAAAATTTTCTCCTTGCAAGGTCACATTTCGATCACTATCTGAGCTATCATGATATTTTTATTGATATTCCTATTGCGCTTACCTTTTGTTATGTGGCTAGAAGGATTTTTGTTATGCTCATTAGACATTATTATATTGATTGCATAACTTGATTTTATTGAGTTTTTAAAGCATTGAGCCTTTGGATTTACACTTTTTATGACTTGCCTGATCAGTGATTCTATGAAAATGCATAAGGGTTATGATTAATTTTTTATATATATATGATATAATCCTTATTGCTAATCTTTTTATAGCTTTTGGCTTGTCAATTATATGAATATCGTTTGGTTAAAATTTTGATTTAATACATTGACGCATAGTTGATTTTGGGTTTTGATTCATATGTCGGATGTTTAAAACATTATGGTATAACATTTGTGTGTATTGACATATACATTTGATTTCATTGGTTGTACACATGGATCAATGGTTGAACTATTATTATGGAATGAACAACTATGAAATTTGGCGGTTGTACTTGGATAATGAATATTATGCATGGCAGACTCCACCACCTTCGCATGCGCGCATTAATGCTTACCCCTTTTGCTCGTTCATTGTTGTTGGTTCAAGTAGCTCTGTTACTGTGTGTGTTGGTGAATTCAAACGCTTCCCTTACCATGAATTCAGCTCCATGGCCCCAGTCATGAGAGTTGAACCTAATGGCAACCAGGCCCTGTTGATGTTTGACAATGCTCGCCAAGATTTGGCAGACAGTGGATGGCTTACCTTCGTGAAACCTTTTGAGGGTTTTAACCTTTGCATAGCTCGACAGTTTGCCATGACCTTCGATGGCTGTCGAGCCAAGGTAGGCGATGTACAGTTAGAGATTGATGAACAATTTATCAGCTTGGCTACAGGGTTAGCTCCTTTGGGACAGCGTTGGTTTAAGAATTGCAAGGTCGAGGAAGTGTCGTGGACATTGTTGTTTCAGTCACGCAAAATCACCTCCTGTGATTGAGGTATGCCCGTAACTATGCTTAAACAACGATGGCGCAATTTATTAATGATAATCAAGCAGTTTGTGACCTGTGAAGGTCGATACGGGCTTGTGTTCCTCTACCACCTGCGTCTATTGATGATTTTTATAGGGTTCCCTCTAAACATGCCATTCTATTTTCATCGTAGCTTGTATAAGATGTCTAAAAAGTTTAAGAGGCACAAGGCTGACAACAACCTGTTTCATCATGGGCTTATTAAGCTCATTGTTGTTTATCAGTTGAATTTTCTTGGTGACAGTTGGAAGGCCTTCATCGCCCGTAATGGCTTTGAGGACACTGACCCTGTACAGGTTGATAAACCTATGGTAAATGAGACTAAGGCTTAACCGCCTGTACCCTTACACCTCCTACTGCCTAAACCCTCGGCCAACCCTCCTATCGACTTACCCGACACTGAAAATAAGAGTGTAGAAGCCATTACAAAGCCTATGAGCAAAAAGCTCAAGGAAAACCTTGCTGCAAATGCCAAAGGGAAAAGGAATGCACGTTTGATTTCACGGATGGAAAGGAACAAGCCAAAACCCCCTGTTGAGCCAAACCCTATCGTCTTGAGTGAGGACTCCGATTAAGAAGTGGAACGTTTTTTAGCTAGCGAATACCCCTATTCGCAAGGTTTATGTGTCGAGCCCTCATATGATTTTGTATCAAACCTACCCCCCTGCCTAAAGGACGATCCTAACTACCCAGGTATTGAATTGCCTCGTGAAACCCTCGTTCATTTGGAAAAGCCCTCGCCTGCTCATTCTAAACCTACACAGTCACCCTGTGATCAGTGTAATTCATGGTTAGAGAGATATTATATTGATGTTACGATACTCCAATCAAGGATTCAATCATTAGAGGACCAGATTGCAGTCCTGAACAGTCAAGAGGCCAAGATCCTAAGGACAGATAAAAAACAAAAGACAATCGGTTCTATCCTGTTCAAGAACGTGGAATCATCCACGGTTGTTGTAAATTCCAAGATGGTATAAACAAGAAGCCTCGTCGCTACACAGGTATGGAAAATTTGATATCGTTTTGTTTGTAAATAATCTAGTTTGCTATAATGATTTGTATTCAGTTTTTAAACAATTTTGTTCACATCTTGAATGGCTTTGTTATATTGCGTGCATTCTATATATAGTTTTGTTTTGAATTAAAAGAAATGTCGATTCGATATGCGATTTGATTATTCCCGGTATAGAAATCAAAATATTTTGATTGGATTTGAGTGATCTTCGTTTGAATTTGTTTGATTGTTTGCCTTCAAATGAATTGGTTGGTATCCGATTTGAAAAGGAAATTTTTCATTTTCAATTTAGAACACAATCTTGCTCGGATTTGATTTGCTTATCATCCATGTGCTATGGTTGGTAAACGATTTGATTGAATTTGATTGTTTCGATTTTGCTCGGATTTGATTTCATTATCATTGGTATGCTATGGCTGGTAAATGTTTTCAGGAAAATACTTGTTACGATGTTGAGTCGTGTGATGTTCTATCTTTGATTGTTTCCAAGTTAAGGATAATGACTCTCTCTCTATGATGAAAACATTATGCTCAAATTACATTCACGCCCGAATTGGGAATGAATCCGAATCATAACAACTATGTGAAAATCTTAGCTAATCGATTCGCCTTTGTTCTAATTTGGCAAGTTTGTCCTATGAGTCGAGTTCAGATTATAATTGATGCTCTGTATTTTAAATTTGTGAAATGAATTGGTCAAACCCTGATATGATTCGTTTGATTGAAACGATTATGATTAAAATTAATCGATCCTATTTTCTTACTGTGCAATGATCAACGATCGAAATCTATAACAAACCCTGTTTGATCAATCCTGTTGTGATTTTGTTATGAGTCAATTATCGTTTGGATTCGTTCACAGCCTAAAATGCTTGCTATACAGTTATCGTGATAATCCTGTTCGATTCACAAGTGTAACGATGTGTTTGCGATTGGTTCTATTTTCAATTGAATATCAAAACGACCTCATAACCGATGGATTCGATTTGTTGGGAAACGATTACGATTCTGTTACATATGATTTCAATTACCCGACTTATGACAATAATCGAAAACAAAGTATTTCTATCCTTGTATTCAATTAAATGATATGAATCTTTTGCTATATCATTACAACTACAACGATCGGAAAATGATTATGTTTGATTGTGTCATATCTCTTGTTTAACAATCTCATACGATATGTTTGGTTATCAGTTTCAATTGGATATGAAACAATCTTATTACTTTTCGATTATGACTCTCAGGACCCGATTTTGTGGTAACGAAAGAGCAGAGTATTCCTATCTCTCTGTTCGGTTGAATCACTTTTGATCCTGTTTAATGTTGAATGATAAAATCATTTTAATCTCAAATGATTCGTTTTAAAATGGTTATTGGAAGGTAATTGGATTGGTTTGTTTTAAAAGATTTTGAATCGATTCTGATTCTGATTCTGTATATTATTTTAGACTAGCTACAAAATTAGATGATTCTGTAGCTAAGTCTGTAGAATTAGATTTTTATTGTTTTGCTAATAAAATATCTCTCTAACTTGTTATTTTTGGTCCATTTCAGGTGAATTCGAAATTGCATTGGATTTGATGGACAGTTTAGAGGATATTTGGATGTTTTAGTTTCATTTTGGTTTCTTAGGTTAGACAACTTTGGGATATCTTCCCAGATTTCATGTAAACAGTTTATAACTTCCATAGGGAGGTTTTACCCTGTGTAAAACCTTTAAATACTTCTTATTTTTTGTAATAATATCATCCTCATTCGTGGGAGAACAAGGATATGGAATTTTAATATAGACTGAGACAGAAATTGATGTTCTGCTACAGCTTTAGCTTTTCATAATATCAATATTTTGTTTCATGTTTATGTGTATCAATTTGCATTTGGTTAATGACTACTTTAGCTATCTTAGTCTTTTGCAAATGATATGATTTAATTAATATAATCCATATCTGATTTCTTCCAGTATTTAAAGACATAGCAATTACTTGATTCAGTTTGTGAATGACAGATTTCTCTTCTTCATCAATTGGATTATTAAGTATAAGTTTTTTCATAACAGGTTTCCCTTATTGCAGAGATTTATAAATCATATAATTGTTATGATTTTTATGTCTTGCTTGTCCTGTAAACAAATTCAAAGAGCATTGCAGCTATCGTTTACGAAAAGCTTCTAGATCATCTGGTGCGAGTTTCCTTCCTCCGACCAGCTTCGAAGTCATCATACACAGGACAAATCTGGAGCGTTTCCAGGTCTGTTTGTTGTTTATTTGTTTAGTATATTTGTTAGTATTTTAGTTAGATATATGTGTAGTTAGTATATTAGATTGTTTAATTTCAGTAAGTTTTATTTCTTGTTCATAAAATCATAAAATCAACAAAAATATATTTCTCTATCTTAGGGCAGAAAGTAAATGAGTTTTCCAGGTTTTATTCAAATCTGTATTTTGTAGATATTGCATATTTTGTGAATAAGTTATATTTTAGTTAGTAGTTTGTATATGTAAAAATAGTAGATTAGTTAATTTGTTTAATAGTTAGTTTTATTCAGATTAGTTTATTAGTTAGTTTTGTTTGTTTTATTTATTAGTAGATTAGTTAGTTTGTTTCATAGTTAGTTTTAATTAGATTAGTTAGATTAGTTTGTTTTATTTAGTTTTAGTTAGATTAGTTTGTTTAGTTTAGTTTTCTCTTTGGTTTTCTCAGGACCTTAGATCGGCTAACAGAGCCACTAAACCCGTCAGGGTGGTTCACTCCAAACGGCTTAGGTTATTAGACAACCCCGGACCGGTTCCACTCTCTCAGTTGACGGACGGTCATTTTCGCCCGTCAACAACGCTCTACCTTGGTTTCCATGCTTTTCCAAGTTGAAGACAATGAGGGGAACTAAAAGGAAATGCATAGCCCACATACACTCTACCTTGGTTTGCATGATTGATTAGTTAGTTAGTTAGTTATTTTATGGGTCCCTCATTTTTTGAGAAGTGTTTCATTGTTCTCAGGATCCTTGGGTGAGATTTTAATGCGTGATGTTTTGCTAGGGCACCTCTAAGCATAATGGCCCCTTCTTCCCATGAAATGAGGTACATGCCCTTCTTGGGTCAGTAAGCCTTAAAACCCAAAATATGAGGAGATGAAATGGAAGAAGTATGGAAAGTGATAAGTATGATTGGGAATGGTATGATGAATCTTCAAGGAACCCCCCAGTAGCACCCCATTCCTGAGGGTGACCAACTTACAAGGACGTGATGACACCCACTAAGGTTAAATAAGCTAAAATGTATAATATCCAAGAAAATGTTTTGTAATCAAGAAAAGATTCTTTGCAATATATTCTAATACTTCAATTATTAAAGTGACAATTACCATGAAGCCAAACTTATTACCTCATGAAGAAATACCTTCTTCCCATGGGGCTATGTTGATGTGATGGATGTTTTTCTATTGTCGGTGATGGATAATGGTGCAATTCAAGATAGGAGGGGCTCTATGGGGATTTGCTAGTCAATCTAGATCTTGGAACTCCATGTCTACTACCTATGGTCCTTGAGACATGATCTCCTTACTTACCCCTAGGTTGGGGGGAAACAAAACCTAGGGAGGAGACATAAGTATTTTTCTCCTTCATATGGTTTGTTTGTCCAATTTTTGTGAAAGCATTATCTTGCTAGGATTCAAGGAACTAAGGCCCAAGAGTCTTTGCACCTTAGGGTTTTGATCTTAGTCTTTGATCCTTGACTTAGTTCATCTAGAAAAGCTAGAAATGACATCTAGGGCCCAAAAGGATTTTCACCCTAGAGGTCGTTATCTTGAAGGTTTAATCCTAATACCCAAGAGGCTTTGCACTTTAGGGTTTGAACCTCATCCTTCTCTCTCTCTCTCTCTCAAAGTTATTTTACTAAATTCTCTTACTCTAACTTTAGCATACTAATTATATTTATTGATGTTGTTATTGTTGGACACACCGACTACACNGGGTGGGGAGGGCGTGAACAGTGTAGGGCTCTTTTTCAAAAAAAAAACTGCCCCTTCACTAAACTCTTTAGTTAGCAATCACCATTTACTCATTACTTATTGTTGTCATTTATAACCAGTTAAATGTGAAAATTTATCAGCAACATATATCAGCAATATATCATCAACAAATCATCACCACAAATAACACAAGGAACATAAGATGTATGTATAATTTTCTTTTTATTACGGACTATAATCCTTGGGTTTATCAGCAAAAACTGAATAGAGTACAACTCTACAAGAACATCAGATCTATAATGCAAGACTCAACTTACACCCTCAACACCAAATGAGATGAGGCAACAATCCTCAATAGATATCAATCTGTCAACATGTACATGACTTGTCGGTAGTGCAACATGCGTATATACGTGCCCTACTAGTAGTACAACTCGTGTATGTGCACGGTCAGTCTGTACTACAACTTGCATGTCACATCTGAGCAATTATGGTTTTCTTTTCTTCACACACTCAGATCCTCTACTACCTTCAATCACATTCTCTTCTGTCTCTCACTGTCCAATCTGATCCATAACCAGTCACAACACATCCAAGCTCTCCAAAAACTTACTCATGCTCCTCAACAATACAATATGAATACTAATCAATCAGCATACTATAGAAATCATGGTAGCACTGAATCATAAGAGTGATGCTCACCAACACAAACCATATCAAAACAACCATATTAAGAATTCCTTGAGAATTCACCACTTAACAAGCAAGAGTATCCATCAAGACAACAACGTAACCATACCAGATTGTCTATGGCAGATCTGAGCCCATAGAATGCATATCTAGAACCTGCTTCAGTTTTCAAAATGATGGTACCATATCACACACAAGTCTACATGAATGCATCCATTGTATGTGCACTGTCCTCATTCAACCCGCGTATGTACGTGCCTTGGCTCACTGCAGCCCACGTATACCTTAGAAACTAGGGTTTCTGAACTTTTGAGACTTTTTTCCGTCATGATCTCAAACTTACCGAAACTTTGATGCGTACATGAGATCCTCCAAATCTCCTCTCTCTCAGAATAGATCTTCAATGCATGCTTAAGAGATACACACAAGAGATACATAAGAGATGATTTTCACAAGAGACCCTTGCCTCTTATTTATACTATCCAAGTATCTTCCTTAGAAGCATCTTCTAGGTCACTTAATCCACTTCTAGTTCACTTAACCCATTTCTAGGTCACTTAACCTATTTCTAGGTCACTTATCCTATTTTAAGGTTAACCACTTTCCATAATTAGAAAGTTCTCCATTTAAATATTCCTCCTCGACTTTGTCACTTTTCTTTACCATTTAAATAACAATTTCTTATTTGCAAGCTCTTTGACTTCTTTGACCTTTTGGGGCTTGAAGCCTACATATGAGGGTCCTTCATCTTCGTAGGGCCATAACTCTCAAACCATGAGGAGTTATGTGACATTCCACATACCACTGGAAATGGCATGACAAGCACTATCCATGTAGGATAGTTTCACCAACAACTTCATTGATCTTTATCTCATTATTTCATATATAAGCATGGGTTCTTCAACCATACTTCTAGGATAACTCAACTGTAAAGCGTCTTCCCGTGAGGGATTTCACCATAAGGGGACCACTTTGGAGTTCATCCATTTGTACACCTTATCAACAATTATAAGAAAATAATGATTCATCTTTACATCAATCCAACAATGCATCATATACCAATGAAACACATCGATCCATATTCATTTATCATCATGTATCAATGACAACATATGACTATTATTCCACTTGACATCAATCAATACATACTTCATTAATATACTATGATAATATGTATATCAAACCTTTGACCTTTGACATAATTTAATCATCCTTTGGAATCAACCAATTCCTTGACATCAATCAATTGATCATCTTTTGACATCAATCGATCACTTGGCATCAATCATTGAAATCAATTAATTAAACCTTTGGCATCAATGACAGCATGATCCAACAATATCCCCCTTTGACATTGATGGCAATACCAACATTGATGTCAACACCAATCATTGATGTCAACATGTAGACAAGGCATGATATACATCAATAGTCATCAATCACATCAATGTGACCATCTCTCCCCCTTTGACATCAATGGAAAAGGGTCATTCTCCTCTTGGGGTTGCTCCCCCTGCTTGAACTCTCCTTGGGGATGCTCCCCCTGCCTAAATGCCTTTGATCTTCCTCTGAATAATATCTCCACTTGTGAACAAGGGATATCACTCTAATGTAATGTTGAAGATACATCATTCATGCTCCCCCTGTGACCATCGCTCCCCTTGGAATTATGACTTTGTGTTCTTTCTTCAATTTTAGGGCTATTTCCTCTTATAATCATGGGAAGAAGAATGACTCCCCCTATCTTCTCTGCAATGTGAACAATATGCTACCACATGACGATCCTTGGATCTGTCCATGCATCAAACTCATGCCATACAAAACATCATGAAGTAAAATATATGTCAATGAATGAACAAATACATCATGTACCAAAACATGTGCCAATATTCTACCAATCATATGCCTTCATCAACATTCCAACCATGTGCATATACCAATATGCCAACCATGAACCAAGTATCAAAATTATGAATCTCAATCAATCAAGTGTCTCAACTATATCATCCCATATGTATCAAATAGTACCAATGGTGTACTTTTATCCAAGTACTATCATCAAACATATACCATCTATGAGTGTACCAAACATGTACATCAACATGTATCACTACTTGTACCAAGCAAGTACATCAACCATGCACCACAACTAAATGAATTCTCATGTATGCCAAATTCACCACAGAACATGTGCCAATCAACCTGCTAGTATGTTCCTCTACCAATGCATTAGAAGTGTACCAATCATGAATCAAATCATCAATGATGTACAACATGATCACCTCATCAACTCACCAACTACATATCCCAATATATATGCACCAAGATATCCAACAAATATGCTTCTAATAATACATCTATGAAACTGAAATATGTACCATCCATGTACCCCAACAGATCAACCTCAATCCTCCATTCACTACAACAAATACTAAACATCCAACAATACATTTACTAGTAGTGTGCTTCAATAGATCAATGACATCTCTAACTTGCATCATCATGATATATCACATAACAAAGGTACCATAACTTTATTGTCATAACCAGCATTGTTCTTCAACATAAAAAGCCTCAATCTATACTCATGGGTTAGTGCCACCCATCCAAGATAGCCTTTCATTTTATATCATCACTTTACATAATCCAATATGTAAACATGAAAACCTGGAGAAAACAATGTTAGAACCTACAACAAACTATGTCGGACCCTGTACCATAGAGTTATACCATCACATCAAGCTACAACCCATGTGCTTAGCCTTTTTTCCCAAGGCTTTACCACATATACATGGCCTGCTACACAAACAACTCGTGTATGTACGTGACCTATTCAAGGTCAGCCCGCATATGTGCATGACTATTGTCACTGTCACCCATGTATGCTTCAGTAGATGACACACTTGAGCCTCCCTTAAGGCTTCCATTCGGCTACGGTTGTTCAGTCTTCTTCACCCACTTCTGAAGGTGTCCCTGCTTCTCAGAACTTGATCTCTGAGCTTCATCTTTTCAAAGATGTCTCCATTCCTTACTTCATTTCTTATTATATTCATTCTATATGAAGTCCTCATCATGGAATTTCTTTTTGTGTTCCAACAATCCTGGGATTTGTGGCCAAATCCACTACAACTGTAGCATCTCATGCTGTGACAATGAACAACAATGTGTCCTACTTGATCACATCTCCAACACCTTATGGTGTTGTGAATTCTTCCATTATTTCTTCTTGTATAATATTTTCATTCCAAAGCTTTGTGACCATATTTATTACATGAATAACATTGACCATGAAAAATACTTTCATACCTTTTCTTTGGTGTCCATCTTCTTTGAGGTGTAAAGATAGCTTCTTGATTTCTTTCTTGCTTCATTCTTTTGAAACTTTCCTTCCCTTGTGTAGGTGGTTGACTTGCAACATTATCTTCATCCTTTGAGAGTGAGGGATTTACCTCATGCTTCTTTGAGGTTCTTGCTTCAACATGTGTAGCTTCTCTCTTGTATCCAAGACCTGTTTTATCATTTGATGATCTTTGAATTTCTAAGATCTCATTCAAGATTTGTGAGCTATTCAATATTTTGTTTGACTTCTCTACTTTCTTTCTAAGATCAACAATTTCAGCTTCTAACTTATGGCATTACTCTTCCTTTTCATTTACTTGATATGGACAATAGTTCATCTACCATTTTGGATTCTTCAATTTGGGTCTTGAGATGGACAATAATTTCAAAATTTTTGATAATATCATCATCTGCCTTCTTATCTTATTTTTCATTCTTTAGTCTTGTGATCTATTCTTCCTTTTCTTCTAATTGAGTCTTATTACTCTCTTCTTGTTCTTTGAGCATTTCCCTTAACTTTAAGATGTTCCTTTGACTCTTCTTAAGAAAAAATTTAGTGTTATCTGAAAGATAGATATAGTCTATATAATAGTGGCCATTTCTATATTCATATAGACCCTCTTCAACTTTCTTTTGAAGTTCTAATAGTTCTTCTTCTATTCTTTCCATGAGATAACTACCATCAACCTTTACCCAACCTATTTCTAGTTTGTCTTCTTCACTTGTAGAGAAATATTCAATATCATCACATTTTGAATTATTACAATCAAGTGTCTTTGAATATTATTTACCTTCATTTGAAATATCTTCAATATCTTCCTTTTTGCCAACATCATCACATGATTCTTTGTCTTCATTTGAAATGTCTTCAAGATCTTCCCTTTTTCCAACATCAACACATGATTCTTTGTCTTCATTTGAAATGTCTTCAAGATCTTCCCTTTTTCCAACATCATCACATGATTCTTTATCTTCATTTGAAATGTCTTCAATATCTTCCTTTTTCCTTTGATATGTCTCCTTTAGCTTTAGCCATAGATCCTTGGTGGAAGTGCATTGTCCTATGCTCTCTTTGATAGGGCTTGAGAGTCCACTAAGAATGGTCTTGAGAGCCAATGCATCATTCTTCCTTCCTTCCCTTTGAGCTACAAACTTTGATTTGTTATTCAAGGAAATTGATCCACCAATGGCTTCCTTCCAAATACCTGCTCCTGTTTCCTTAAAATGCACTCTCATTTCTATTCTCCAAGTAGAATAGTTTTCCTCATCAAGGATTGGAACTTCATCATCCATTTGTTTGTCCATAGATCTCCTCCAAGCTTGTTAAGTATTATAGTGAAGGCATGCTCTGAAACCAATTGTTGTACACACCGACTACACTAAGAGGGGGAGGGGGGAGGGGGTGAACAATGTAGGGCTATTTTTCAAAAAAATACTTCCCCTTCACTAAACTCTTTAGTTAGAAATCACCATTTACTCATTACTTATTGTTGGCATTTATAACTAGTTAAATGTGAACATATATCAGTAATATATCATCAACAAATCATCACCACAAAGAACACAAGGAACACAAGATGTATGTACAATTTTCTTTTTATTACGAACCACAATCCTTGGGTTTATCAGCAACAACTGAATAAAGTATAACTCTACAAGAGCATCAGCTCTATAATGAAAGACTCATCTTACACCCTCAACACCAATTGAGATGAGGCAACAATCCTCAACAAATATCAATCTATCAACAGGTACGCAACCTTTTGGTAGTGCAACATGCATATGTACGTGCCCTACCAATAGTACAACTTGTGTATGTACGTGGCCAGTTTGTACTATAGCCTGCGTGTCACATCTGAGCAATTAGGGTTTTCTTTTCATCACACACTCAGATCCTCTACAACCTTCAATCACATTCTCTTTTGTCTCTCACTATCCAATCTGATCCATAACCAATCACAACACATCCAATCTCTCCAAAAACTTACGCATGCTCCTCAACAATACAATATGAATGCTACTTAATCATGTATAAGAAATCAACATACTATAGCAATCATATCAGCACTAAATTATAAGAGTGTTGCTCACCAACAAAAACCATATCACAATAGCCATACCAAGAATGCCTTAAGAATTCACCACTCAACAAGCAAGATTATCCATCAAGACAACAATGTAACCATACCAGAGTTTCTATGGAAGATTTGAGCCCATAGAATGCAGATCTAGAACCCGCTTATGTCTTCAAAATTCTGGTACCAGCTCACACACAAGTCTACATGACTTCATCCACTATACGTGTCCTGTCCTCATTCAACCCGTGTATGTATGCACCTTGGCTCACTGTAGCCCATGTATACCTTAGAAACTAGGGTTTATGAACTTCCAAAACTTTTTCCATCATGATATTAGACTTACCGAAACTTTGATGCGTCCATGAGATCCTCTAGATCTCCTCTCTCTTAGAATAGATCTTCAATGCATGCTCAAGATATACACATAAGAGATTATTTTCACAAGAGACCCTTACCTCTTATTTATACTCTCCAAGTAGCTTCCTTAGAATCATCTTCTAGGTCACTTAATCCACTTCTAGGTCACTTAACCCATTTCTAGGTCACTTAACCTATTTCTAGGTCACTTATCCTATTTTAAGGTTAACCACTTTCCATAATTAGAAAGTTCTCCATTTAAAAATTCCTCCTTAAATTTTTCACTTTTCTTTACCATTTAAATAATAATTTCTTCTTTGCAAGCTCTTTGAATTCTTTGACCTTTTGGGGCTTCAAACCTACATATGAGGGTCTTTCATATTCGTAGGGCCATAACTCTCAAACCATGAGGAGTTATGTGACATTCCACATACCACTGAAAATGGCATGGCAAGAACTATCCATCTAGGATAGTTTCACCAACAACTTTACTGATCATTATCTCATTATTCCATATATAAGAATGGGTTCTCCAACCATACTTCTGGGATAACTCAACCATAAAGCGTCTTCGCGTGAGGGCTTTCACCATAAGGGACCACTTTGGAGTTCATCCATTTGTACACCTTATCAACCATTATGAGACAATAATGATTCATCTTTACATCAATCCAACAATGCATCATATACCAATGAAACACATCGATCCATCTTCATCTATCATCATGTATCAATGAAAACATATGACTATGATTCCACTTGACATCAATCAATACATACTTCATTAATATAATATGATAAGACATACATCAAACCTTTGACCTTTGACGTCATTTAATCATCCTTTGGCATCAACCGATTTCTTGACATCAATCGATCAATCATCCTTTGACATCAATCAATCACTTGGCATCAATCATTTGACATCAATTAATTAAACCTTTGGCATCAATGACAACATGATCCAATAGTTATAAAGGTTTGCTACAACCACTAGGGTTTACTTTAATTGTTGCATACTTGGAAAAGTGGCTTAAGATACTCAAAACTCAGATCTACCAATTGGATTTTGTTGCACATGTTAAAATATTAATTTCTATGTTGAATTGCTATATTTTTGGGTACTTTTTCTTGTTGCCATTGGAAAAGATTGATTTTTTGTATACATCATAATACTGTTGTAATTTGATGCAGGAGCATCGTCAACAAAGCACATGTGGAGGATAGTTGGGCACACTAGTGCATATTTTGAATTCCAAAGTTAGTGTATTAATGGAATATCTGACAAAGATTTTGATTTATGAACATTTTAATGATCAGAGGCTCAGCCATCGCATAACATCAATGGGGGGATGCATTTTTCTTTAATGTGAAGGATCACAACACTTATTTGGACCATCCTCTCTTATTTGTCTGACTCAGTATTTATTGTAATAAATGTTAAGTAGTTGAAATATTTTATTTCGATAGGATAGTTGTAGAGTAATTGGAGGGAAAGACTCGAAGAATCCCTTTGTATAAAGTTTTGAATTGTTTCCAAGAAGAGGTTGTTGAATCTAATGTATAGATTTCCATTGTAGTCAAGAGCTAGGAGCTATAGAGAAGTAGTGGATGAATGTATGTAAGTTTCAGTTGAACGAATATAGAAGAAGAATATTCTCCCAAATGTGTGTTATTATTGTGTCTATCTAAATGAGTGAATGGTAGAATTTTTGTTTGTTCTCAATTATTTGTTATTCCTTGTTCTTGTATCCATGAATTCATTTACAAGGTTGAATATATGAGTCACTATGGAGAGTGAATACCTTTCAATTTTTCCTCTTCTTTGAGTGAGTTCAAGGTGTGCATAACGTCCGCAAGGAGTGCGTCATCGAGTATGTTTCAATTCAAAGCTCAGAAGAGATAGCAAGAACTTATATGTGAAAGGAGTGTGTGACATAGTTTTCGAACTCGAAATATCAAGGAGGAGTAGCGTGATTTTATTCACAGAAGAGAGAAGTTGTGGAGAGCAGTTGCAAGGAGTGTGAAACCACCCACAGAGGAGTTGAGTGTGGAAGAGAACTTGTTGCAAGGTGTGCACAGGTCAGGATTCCGACTAAGTGTTGAAGAAAGTGTTAAGAGGAACAACAAAAAATCAAGGAAGAAAATATCAGGAGAGGGAACAATGGAAAATATGGAAGGAGAGAAGTCCCTGAAGTCTCCATAAAATTCAGTGGACAAGATTTGTCCCGGAGGAAGACAAACGATTTCAGACTGTCAGATCCAGGAGAACTGCACAAAAGTTGACCACAGGGCGCTTCGACACTTCATGGTTCGGGAAATATGGAAGGATCATAACTGTAGAATCATGAAGTCTGAACTTACGATTTGATCTCAGCCATTGATCACAGGGAGGGAACGTGGCAACGGATTAAGGAATCCGGGAGTTGGAAGTCTGAAAGTTCATGGGAAAAAGACCTAGAGTTTCGTGAAGTCGCGAAACCCGAACTATAGTGAGGACGAAAAATCTGAGGAGACGTGTGGTGGAAGTCTGGAGATTTGGAGAAGAGTGCTTCAGAAAGAACCGAAAGAAGAGCTCGAGATATACCTGAAGTCCAAATCACGAAGGGATAAACCCAGGGTCGTAGCCGTGGTCACTTGGGAGAAAGGGGCTTGTGTATGTATAGTGGTTTTGGGCAACCACAAGGACCCAAAGAGTCTCTCTGACTCAGTATCTCGAACAATCCAAGACTGGGAGGTCAAGAAACCCCTTAGAGGGAAGGGGGTTTGAGTGAGAGTGGTATCAGAGAAGAATACATAATTGATTTCTATAGAAAGAGAAGTAGGTTGGTATCAATGAGAGGTATCAGATACGTCAACACAATGCCACCTAGAAGAAGTGGTGAGCCACCCGTAACCAACAGAGATATGGAAAGAGAGATGAGAGAATTACATGCAAGGATGGATGCCATGGAGACAACACAAAGGAGAGAACCTGATGATGGAGACATCATCAATGCAGAGAATGAAGAAGTAGAAGTCAAAGAAGCGGTAGTTGAGGATGTTGCAGAAGAACGCTTGTTGAGAGTGGTTGTCAAGCTGGGAGCCAGAGAGAATATCGACGTCCCAATGTATGAAGGTAACTTAGACATGGAAGAATTTTTTTATTGGATATGAGCAATGGACAAGTATTTCAACTATGAGGATTTCGAGGAGGAGAAAAAGGTGAGACATGTTGTCACCGAGTTAAAAGGACATGCAACACTTTGGTGGGATGAACTGCATGCCAACAAGAGGAGAAAGGGAAAACAAAATATTAATAGTTGGGATCGAATGTTAGCCAAGATAAAGGCAAAGTTCATGCCCAAGGATTACCAGATAAATATGTTCAGGAGGATGCAGAACCTAAGATAGAAGGGGATGACTGTGAAAGTATACACAAAAGATTTCTACAGATTCAACATCAAGGTTGGATAGAGAGAGAGAGAGAGAGAAGGATAAAGTTTCCAGATACGTCAATGGCTTGAGATATTATATCCATGACAAAATCAACATGGCGACAGTCAGGACAGTAGAGGATGCGTATCAAATTGCGCTGAAAGCAGAAGAAAAGTTGTCCAGGAATCAAAGTCAACAAAACAGGGGTTGAAGCTTGAATAGAGGAAAAGGAGTTTCCCAGGATAAAACACAGAATCCCAAAGACGAGGTGGAAAAACCACATAGTCACTCTAAGAGAGGAGGAAGTTCCCAAGGAAGGCAGAATGGTGGTAGAAAATATTTTCCCAGAGGAAGAGGAAGAGGCAGAGGAGGCGAAGTAATATTGTATGCCTATGGAAAAACATGGCACATGTCTTGGGATTGTCTTGAGAGGAAGAAAGGAGTAGGTGAAGCTCACATTTCGGAGGCGCAGAAGTGAGATGTTGAGGAAAAATATCTATAGGATGGGAAATACTTGATGATGAAGAAGGTTCTTTTGAAGAAAGAGCCAGAGACTGAAAAGCCAACGCAAAGGAACAATTTGTTCAATATGGCCTGCAAAATGAAGGACAGAGTTTTCAAGGTGATAATTGACAGTGGGAGCACTAACAACTTAGTATCCATAGAGATGGTGGAGAAGCTAGAGCTGGAGATGACTGTACACCCGATGTTGTCTCATGGTTGCAGAAAGGTCATCAGGTAACAATCACTAAACAATGCCTAGTTGAATTTAAAATAGGAGGATATATGGATGGAATTCTATGTGATTTAATTCCCATGGATGTATGTCATGTTTTGTTTGGAAGAGCATGGTAGTATGACAAGAATTTCATTCATGATGGGAGCAGAAAAACCTATACTTTGGAGAAGAATGGTAGGACACACATGTTGCTGAAAATTGAAGAAAAGAAGGTGAAGGATGAAGCTAGAAGGAGTATACTTCTCATGAGTGGGAAGGAACTCTTGAATGAAGTAAATAAGGAACATGAGATGCAGTTTGATGTAGTGAGGAAAATGAGGGTTATCCTTACCAGTACTTCGATGGAGGATTTTCCTAAGGAAGTTCAAGAACTGTTAGATAATTTTGTCAATATAGTAGTGGATGAGTTGCCAAACTCATTACCACCTATCAGAGGTATCAGTCATCACATTGAATTGATACCAGGAGAAAACCTGCCAAACAAAGTAGCGTGCAGGTTGACACCTCAAGAGAATGAGGAGGTGAAGAGACAGTTTTAGGATCTGTTAGAAAAAGGATTGGTCAGAGAAAGCTTGAGTTCATGTGTAGTGCCAACTGTACTGAGCCCAAAGAAGGATGGAGGATGGAGAATGTGTACAAACTCGAGGGCCATAAACAAGATCACCATCAGATACAAATTTCCATTGCCAATGATGGATGGATTAATTGGTTGCCTAATCATAGCTAACTATTTTTCAAAGATAGATTTGAAAAGTGGATATCACCAAATAAGAATGAGGGAAGGTGATGAGTGGAAAATGGCATTTAAGACAAATGAGGGGTTGTATGAATGGATTGTTATGCCATTTGGTTTAACAAATGACCTGAGTACTTTTATGAGGCTGATGAATGAAGTGTTAAAATATTTCATTGGAAAATTTGTGATTGTATATCTGGATGATATACTGGTCTTTAGAAAGACTAAAGAGGATCATTTGAGACATTTAACATTGGTGATGAAGAGGTTGCAGCAAGAGAAGCTATTGATTAATCTGAAAAAGTCATATTTCATGAATATATAACTCATATATTTGGGTTTTGTGATTTCTTCAAATGAGTTGAATATGGATCCCGAAAAGGTGAAAGCAATCAGAGAATGGTCGTCACCAAAGAATATCTTTGAGGTGAGGAGATTCCATGGATTAGCAAGTTTCTATCGGAAGTTCATCAGAAATTTTAGTGGGATTAGTGCTCAAATGATGGATACAATGAAGCAAAGACACAAGTCCTTCAAATGGATAGAAGAGGAAAATATCGGAACAACCGATTCTGGTACTACCGGATTTCAAACTAACATTTCAAGTGAGATGTGATGCGAGTGGAGTTGCAATTGGAGCAGTCTTAAGTCAATAAAATAGACATGTTTCATATCTCAACAAGAAGTTGAACAAATCCAAGAAGAAGTACTCCACATATGACAAAGAGTTATATTCCATAACTCAAGCCTTGAAGAAATGGAGGGATTATCTTGTACCAAAGGAGTTTGTTTTGTATAGCGATAATCAAGCTCTACAATTCATAATGAGATAGGAGAAATTAAACCAAAGACATGCTAAGTGGATAGAGTTTATGTAAAATTTCACTTTTGTCATTAAACATATTTATGGTAATGCTAACAAGGTTGTTGATGCATTGAGCAGGAGGAGTTTGATTCTGCAGGAATTCCAAGTCGGAATCTTGGGTTTTGATCACCTTAAGGAAATGTACCACAATGATCCAGATTTTGGAGAAGCATATGAAGCATGTGTGAATCCTGTACTCATATACATAAGCCAGTCAGTGAATATATAATTTAGGATGGGTTGTTGTTTAAAGGGTGCCAGTTATGCATACCAAGATGTTCGATGAGGGAGAATTTGTTGAAGGAAAAACATAGCGGACATCTATCCGGACATTTCGGCCATGACAAAACATTTTCCCAATTAAATAGTTCATATTATTGGCCAGGTATGAGAGCAGAGGTGAAGAGGTTTATGAACAAATGTAAAATTTGTTAGTATGCCAAGGGGAAGAAGAAGAACACTGGGTTGTATCAACCATTTCCTATTCCAGAGAGGCCTTGGGATGCGATAAGCATGGATTTCGTGTTGGGATTATCAAGGAAAGAAATAGGAAGTGATTCCATATTTGTGGTAGTGGACATCTTTTCGAAGATGGCATACTTTATCCCATGCCAGAATACCAGTGATGCAATGCATGTTGTAAATTTGTTTTCAGGGAGGTTGCGAGACTCCATGGATTGCTCAGGAGTATAGTTTCAGATTGGGATACCAAATTTGTTGGTCATTTCTGGAGGACATTGTGGAAGAAGATGGGGACAGAGTTATCTTATAGTTCTACATATCACCCGCAAATGGATGGACAGACCAAAGTGGTGAATAGAAGCTTAGGATATTTGCTTAGGAGTTTGTTCATTGAACACCATAGTCAATGGGATCATATTCTAGCACAAGAATAGTTCATATACAATGACTCAGTGAATAGAAGCACTAGGAAGATCCCATTTCAAATCATGTATGGAATGAATCCGAGAGGAGTGTAAGAGTTAAGAAATATGAAGTAGAATGAATTTAGGAGCGCGGGAGCCAAAGACTTCGTTGCAGAAATGCAGGAACTTCATAATCAAATCAAGGAGCAGTTGAAGAAGAGTAGCAATGAATACAAGCGCATAATTGATCATCACACAAGGAAGCTTGAGTTTGAATTTGGAGATCAAGTTCTAGCACATCTAAGGAAGGAGAGGTTCTCAAGGGGAACATATAATAAGTTGAAATTGAAAAATATAGGTCCATGTAAAATCCAAAGAAGATTTGGAGAGAATGCTTATGAAATAGAGCTACCAGGAGATGTGGGTATATTGCCCATATTCAACATTGCAGACATGTATCTGTATAGGGAAGATAGAACCGAAGGGTCAGAAGATCGAGGAGAGATCTAGTGGATAAAGAAGATGCCTGTAGCAGAGAAGCTGCAAATGGAGAATATCATAGATACCAAATGTGAGTATTTAGTAAAGTGGAAAGGACGACCAGTAGAAGATCCCAGTTTGGTTGGTGAAGAAGACATCCAAAAGCATGGAAAATCAGTGTAGGAGCTCATGGACATGAGTCCATGATTTTTTCAACTAGAGGACTATGATGCAAGAGCATCACCAACAAAGTGTGTGTGGAGGATAGTTGGGCACACTAGCGTGTATTTTGAAATATTTTGAATTCCAAAGTTAGTGTATTAATGGAGTATCTCACAAAGATTTTGATTTATGAACATTTTAATTATCGGAGGTAGAGCCATCGCGTAAGATCGATGGGGGGATGTATTTTTATTTAATGTGAAGGATCACAGCATAGATTTGGAGTGTCCTCTCTTATCTGTCTCACTCAATATTTATTGTAATAAATGTTAAGCAGTTGAAAGATTTTATTTCGATAGGATAGTTTTAGAGTAGTTGGAGGGAAAGACTCAAAGAGTCCCTTTGTATAAATCTTTGTATTGTTGCCAAGAAGAGGTTGTTGAATATAATGTATAGATTGCCATTGTATTCAAGATTTGGGAGCTACAGATAAGTAGTGGATGAATGTATGTAAGGTTCAATTGAAAGAATATAGAAGAGGAATATTGTCCCAAATGTGTGTTATTATTGTGTTTATCTGAATGATTGAATGGTACACTTTTTGTTTGTTCTCAATTCTCTGTTATTCCTTGTTCTTGTATCCATGAATGCATTTATAGGGTTGAATATATGAGTCACTGTGGAGAGTGAATAAGTTTCAGATGCTTCTCTTATTTGAGTGAGTGCAAGGTGTGCATAACGTCCGCAAGGAATGTGTAACCGAGTTTGTTTTGACTCGAATCTCGAAAGAGATAGCGAGAACTTGTATGTGCAAGGAGTGCATAAACATCTGCAAGGAGTGTGTGACACGGTTTTTGAAATCAAAAGCTCAAGGAGGAATAGCACGATTTTAGTCACAAAAGAGAGAAGTTGTGGAGAGTAGTCACAAGGAGTGCGAAATCACCCACAGAGGAGTTGAGCGTGGAAGAGAACATGTTGCAAGGTGTGCACTGGTTAGGATTTCGGCTAAGTGTCGAAGAAAGTGTTCAGAGGAACAAGAGAAAATCGAGGAAGAAAATCTCAGGAGAGGGAACGACGAAAAATCTGGAAGGAGATAAGTCCCTCAAGTCTCCATAAAATTCAGTGGACAAGATTTGTCCTAGAGGAAGATGAACGATTTCAAACCATCAGATCAAGGAGAACTGCACGAGAGTTGGTCACAGGGCGCTTCGGCACTTCATGGTTCGGGAAATCTGGAAGGTTCGTAAGCATAGAATCATAAAATCTGAACTTGTGATTTGCTCTTAGTCATTGATTGCAGGGAGAGCACGTGGCAACGGATTAAGGAATCTAGGAGTCGGATGTCTGGAAGTTCGTGGGCGAAAGACCTAGAGTTTTGCGAAGTCACGAAACCCGAACTATAGTTGGGATGACAAATCTGAGGAGACACGTGGTAGAAGTCCGAAGATTTGAAGAAGACAACTTCATAAAGAACTGAAAGAAGAGATTGGGATATCCCTGAATTCCTAATCACGAAGGGATAGACCCATGGTCGTAGTCGTGATCACTTGGGAGAAATAGGCCTGTGTATGTATAGTTGTTTTGGGAAACCACAGGGACTCAAAGAGTCAATCCAACTCAGTATCTCGAACGATCCAAGACTGAGAGGTCAAGAAGCTCCTTAGAGGGAAGGGGTTTTGCATCATAATTTGAAATAAAAATTGGCTTTATTTTTTATCTAGAGTATAAGAGGTCATTCATGAAATATATGACTTGGTAATTGTCTATTTTGTGGTTTGGATTTGTTTATTGTCTCATACAAGTGAATCAATTACCTCGTTATATTCCTTTCCTTTCTAAGAGCTAGACCTAACATCAAGGTGACCAAGATAGGGGGATGTAAGCTTCCTTAATGTTGTTATTTAATCCCTTGAGGTCACCAAGGAAGCCTCCCTTGTGTTGGACTTGTTGAGCACTCAACACACATTAAAAAGCCTCTATCAATTTTTTATTTTTTTGGGTACCACTTGATCTTTTGCACTATCTTATTCGACTTCATTTTGAGAAATGTTTTGTATTTTTCTTATTCTCATGACTCTCATCATCTATTCAGGTTTGTTTGAACTTATGAAACCCCATGAATTAAAAGGATTTAACACCTGAATAAAGAGTTGACAACCAAAACACTTCACCTGACGTGCTCAGATTCGACATCAGAAGGAAAAGAACCACTCAGGAAACCTCAGTCATTAAGTGTCGATCTCCATCGGCATCGGCAAAAGGAAGTTTTTTTTTTTGCATCAAGTATTGCATAAGGATATCTCTGATAGTTGATTCCCCTTCAGTATTGGTAAAATATGAGGGGGATAGACGTTAACGAAGAGAGAAAATATATCACCAATAGACGATGCTCGACACACTTATCGAAATCAGGGAAAACCTAAAAGGATCACAACAAACATTCTGACCGTGCTAAAGTATATTCCCGATCGTCAATCCCTGATGCGTTTTTTACATTGATACTTTTCCGAGGAAGCTAATCCGAAGAAAGCACTTGATAGGTTTATCCCCGATCACTGACCCTTGATACTTTTTCGGCATCGGCAAGCTAAGGTTTGTTTTAGAACAAATAACTTAAGGAAATTCTCGACTCCAGTTAATACATTAAGTCATCGGTCTTCATCACCATGTGTCTTTACCCGGTAGGAGGATCGCATGGTCTAGTTTTATCCCGAGTCATTCTTGGTTCCCTAGGTCTGAGTCACACCTTCGAGTCAGATTTTCCACAACAACACTATACGGTGAAATTGATCAGCGTTGGAGATTTTTGCAGAAATACATCAAAAAAAACGTTCATAATGCATCCATGATCCCTGATCCACCCACTGAGAGAGAGAGACATGATGGGACGTTTTAGCATTAGATACGATTGAATTTTGAGCATTTAAGGAGATAATTAATACCAAATCCTGCATTAGCTTCTACCTCATGTGCCAATCAAAACTACCATTTAAAATCACCGATAGACCACATCACCACCCTCTCCTTCACTGTCAACCCATGATGAATTTAAGTTATAGATATTCAACGAAATATTTGTTAAAATTTCACTCATAACCCGAATTAAATGGCTGATGAGACACAATAAGTTCTTCCCTGTTTAAATTATCTTGAGTTGTTGTAAATGAAATCATTATGCGCATAAGAAAATTCTAGAGCATCCAAAGGAGAAAGATGAGTGAATCGAAGGCTGTATCGATCTCGTGATTGTCAAAATAACCAGGTTTTAACAAGATTCAGAGGTATGTATCCGAGTCTGTAAATTTTTTGGTTGTAATTCATATGTTTTTATCTGGCTTTTGTTTTACACATTCTCTGAAATTTTATTTTAGTTGCAGGAACAATGCCTCCAAGAAATCCAACCACCAGATGATCGTCGAGGGAACCGAAGCTGAAAGAACCATAGATAGGCGAAGGCTCCTCTCTAGGGGCCGCAAAACAATTGGAATACACTTTGAGGCCAGAACCTTTCATTAAGACAGTAACAAAGAAGTTTTTCATATAGACTCCGACCTTTGGAGATACAGAGGAAAGAACATGGTCCAAGATGGCACTCGCACATTGGGGAGAACTCTAACAAGATCAGCTGGGAGGAATACCCAGAATATGTCCCACACAGTGATCCATATGTAAGGGTGCTCGACGATGAGGTGTTTTTTAACATATCACGGTCGTACCTACATATGGTGGGAAGCAGAACCCCCATTTTCCCCTCCATATAAGTAATGAAGTGGCTCATCGACCACAAAGACACACATAAATGTATAATCAACGATGACAATGGTGGGTGTCTCAAAGTGTTCCTTCTTGTAGAATTTCAGAAATACTACAAACTCAGAGACCCTAAGGAGCATATAAATATAGATTTTGTCCTGAAGTTCTATGAACAACATGACACCAACCAGGTTATGGCCTCATGGTGGAGGGATTCGTCACATTTGATGAATTTGTCGACTTGCACGACATAGTCAAATTACATGCCGAGCAAGAATCAACGTGGGTTGTGGAGATAACAAAGGTGGCGAACATGGTGCTAGGACAAGTACAATATTTCATGGAGCACTTGATCAAGGCTTGGACAGTGCTACAACAGTTGAGTTCTAAAGTAATCAAATATCAGGCACAGACAATGGAGATAAAGGATATCCTTTTGGCCTCGATGGGCCAACACAAGTTTCTGTATGCCAACATGTGCAAGGAACTCTTCGTCAAATGATCATAGTATGAGAAGAGTCATCCACTCAAGTGAGATCATTTGATGACTCTTAGAAGACTGAGAGATGAAAAGGCCATGTGGAAATTTTATGTTTTACTTAGTTGCACTTTTGATAGTTATTTTTAGTTATATTATGTTATAAATAAAAGGATCGACCTGTTAGTTAAAGGTCGATGGTTGTTGCAAAGACCCTCATTTTTGGATTTGTAAAGAACTATTTCGGAGCTACCTTAATTGAGAAGTCTTGTTTAGGACCAGAGAAAAGTTGTGTTTTTCATCAAAAGCATGTGTGATTGGATCTGAAGAAGAAGAATTTTTTATTTAATCTTATGAATGGATGTTGTATTGAGTAAGAGCCTTTGAATCTGTTGATAAGTTATCTGATTCAATATTTTTATAGTTCTTGTCCTTAATGATGAAAAGTAAATCATTGAGTTAATATGTGATTGACGATTAGAGTTAAGGAAACTATTTTTCTTGCCATCTTTTATTGCATGTATGTTTTCTCTTGATAATCATATCTCAGTCAATAATTGGAACACCAGTAGGTTAATGCATTAGTACTAGGCTTGTGGTAGGTGTAAGAATCATTGTCTGCATGCTTGAGCAGAAGGGTTATCCCAAACTTAGCCTTCTTCAGTAGTTAAGTCCTTTCCCCTTTGTATCGGTCCCACCTATAAGAGAAAATACAAAAAGAGAATGTTTGAACTGGAGGAGGATCTTTCACTAGAAGACATCCTGTCAATCACTACATAAATCCCATCGATTAGTTGGTCGGATCGCAAGATCTATAGAACCATTCCACCATTAAACATTGCAGAGTCTAATTGGGCCTTGGTGGCAGGTTTGGTTCCTACTGTTGAGTTAAATGGATTTAGGACCCTTCAATAGAATTGGCGCTAGAATGAGGGCCTAAAGAATGAATGGATGACAATATTTTTGACATAATATTTCACTCATCCCATAGATTCAAAACAACCCACATGCATGGATATTCATTCCCAAGACATCCCACACGCATTGAGTACTCCTTAAATGAGTAACTCACCCCAGCAAGAGGAATAACATATATTCCCTTATATTACTTACGCTCTTCCTCATGAGGAGTTGAACCAGTTTAGAAGAATCACAAGAGCTTACGCCCGACAAATCAGAGCGTTTCCCTTATCTCTGTTACTTCCTCATAGAAAACAAGTTAGCAAACCCCTGACCAGGTTTTTGTGCACATAGTAGAAGACCTGATATATTTATCCCTCACTGAAATTGAACACCCCCTCAATCTAATCCCCTAAACACTAGTTGACAACTTCTCTGAGCCCGATGAATTTTCTGATGAGGAAGGGTTTAACTCAGAACGCTCAGTTTCAGGATCAAACGACATGGAAGATAAAAATGATCATAGTGAAGAAAGGGGAAACCCACCTCAGAATAATCAATCTTGGTTGGCCAGAGATTCTATGGCCATCCCTAGATGAGTACATAACCTTCCCTGACATCTAGAAAAGTTACTCCCTAAATTTGACTTTGAAACCTCAGGATTTTTGGAAGACCATATCAAAAAATTCATACTAGTGATCATACTGATGAATGTCCAACACACAGATGTAGTATGCATGATTTTCCCCTATACTTTTTAGAATTCGACTTCCACGTGGTATTTTAACTTACCTTTACAATCCATAACTAGTTGGACGAAGTTTCAAAAAGATTTTTTGGATAAATTTGCAGAAGAAACCACTACGGGAGCTTTGATGGCCAAGTTTTTCTCCACCACCATGAGTTCAAAGGAGAAGGTGAAAGACTTTAATCAACGGTTCACCACTATACTAATTTTTTTTTAACCCGAAGCTAAACCTACTCAGGAGTTGCAAATTGAAGTATATGCTAATGCTCTCCTAGATTCTATTTCCATGTTTGTCAAGAGGGTTTCCAAAACAACCTTAGCTGATAATTTTGAAGAATCCAAAACAATAGAGTTCCAAATTAAGGGATGTAGACAAGGCTATGTCTCATTAGTTAAGAAGGAAGTTCAACCTCCTCCCAAAAGAGGACTCATGTTCACTAGACCCCCAGGGAAACAAACAGAACAAGTTCCTGAAAAGGGAAGTGGAGACATATAATACCTACAGTTAATGGTTAAGAAGTTGTCAAACGAAATCATAGACATGAAGAGAAGTGCAGGGGAATAAAACCAAGGCCAGAGGCCCTATAAACCATTTTTCAAAATAAATCCATTGTTCAAATAAATTGAACCTCCCCCAACCAACTTGAACATTGATCTGGTAAATGTATCATCCGACTCTTTCTGTACCTATCACCAAGAGAAACACTCTGAAAGAGACTGCCCACAATGGGTGCATGCCATGAATTTGATGGCCAACCAGTTTCTAGATGAGGTTTCCCTAACCGAACAATCAAGCAACTCAATTATGAATATTGTTGATCAGGAAGAAGTTGATCCACCAGAAGAAACAACCATGTTAATATGGGACCCTGACCTACCAATGCCTTTCGATGACCTATTTGAAGTTCAAGAACCACCCGTAGAAGTCTTGGTTGTGAAAACACGAAGTAAAGGTCAACCTATCTCAAACGACCTCACTACAACCCAAACTTTAGGAGGAAAACTAGCTCCCGATAACCCAAAAGCACATTTTGTTCCCCGAAGAAACCCTATAAACATACATACACAAGAATCACCCAAGCTAGACTACAACATAGTAGAATATTTGAAAAAATTGAAGGAAAAAATATTGGTCATGGACATGTGTAAAGTCCCTCAGCAAAAGGACTTTCTGTTACAAGCATTGAAATCAATAGAAAATCCTACAAAAAACACTGACCAAGGAGAAAATTTGACTCCCACAATCTAAGAAATAAACCAACTATGAATATCTGCTCTGAAGATAAGAAGGGAAATCCTTTTGTCCCACCATTCCTTTTGACATTTTAAGACTTCAACAAAAACCTCCATAATTGTTTGGTTGACTCAAGAGCATCCTCCAATGTTATGCCATTGCCTATTTGCAAAAACTTAAACGCAGTCCCCCTCAAAAGAGATAAACATGTAATAAAACTAGATAGAACCCGGGTGAAGGTTATGTGAGAGCTCAAATATGTAATGATCATAATAGCGACACACCCAAAATTTGTTCAATTAATTGACATCATTGTAGTAGATATCCCAGAAGCTTATGGACTGCTATTGAGTCGAGATTGGTCTGAGAATTTAAATGGATACTTTAGTACAGACTGGGCTCACCTTTGGCTACAATTAAAGGGACACATGAATATGATCAAAATCGATAGGGAAAGATATCTAAAACACACAGTCACCGACCTGGAAACCCTTAACAAACCCTCATCGACATACATTCCCATGCTAGGAAATTATTCCTGTGATTCTGATTTTAGGAATTTCTCCCCCCTCTCATCTGATATCCCTCTTACTCAAAATTTTGAAGTAAGTTTTTAGGAAAATTTACCAACGACGACGGAGGAAACCCTCTTCTATCGGGAACATGTGTTAGAAACCATGGAACAGATAAGAGGAAAGGAGGAAAGTGATAGGAAAAATGAAGTTGACAGTTTTCGCTCACAAATGTGGACCTTATAGTTCGATGGATCTAAATCGCAAGAAGGGTCATGGGCAGGGTGCATCCTCATTGAACCAAAGGGTAAACAAAGGTTCCTATCCTGTAGACTAGAATTTGAATGCACAAACAACATCGTTGAGTATGAAGCTCTAGTACAAGGGTTGAAGAAATCCATAGACTTAAACGTTAAAGAGTTGAAGGTTTTTGGAGATTCTGAAATCATTGTTAGACAAGTAAGAAACACTATACATTGAAACTCTCCCCACCTGAGGAATTATCAACAAGAAGTGCACAGACTAATAGAACATTTTGAAGACTTCAACATTATAGCGATCCCCAAAACAAAGAACACTCTTGTTGATTCTCTGGCCATCGTTGCCTCTAGGATATCACCACTAGAAGACTATGAAGCCTCTTGATTCACTGTGGAGTTGCTCTATAAACCTTCGATGCCCAACAATATTTCTAATTGGAAGGTCTTTGAAGGAGATGAATAGATCATCAACTTTTTGACCAATCGGGATAGTTTTAAAGACTTGGCTATTGACGATGAAGTATTCTAGGAGAAATTAGTGGAAACTGATCCTCTTACAAATCAATCGACTGGCAAACCAAGGTCTCATAAGATACTGAAGGGGGTAGCCAATTTAGAGAACCTTTTTGACCCGAGGCAAAGATTTAAAGGGTCAAAGAATGCAAAGACAGGGAGTTCTTGTCCCATGCACGAAACTATAAATATAGGAAACCCGAAAAACCCCAAGAATATAAATCTCGGCAAGACAGTATCGAAATATGAAAGGAAGGCCTCTCTCAAACTTTTCAGATAATATCAAGATGTTTTCGCATGGTCCTACCGAGATCTAAAAATTTATGATAGTCATATCATTCAACACACTATCTCGTTAAATCCTAAAGTAAAACCTTTCCAACAGAAGCTCTGGAAATAGCACCCATCCCTGGAGCCTCTCATGTGTTAGGAGTTAAAGAAACTAATATATGCCAATATTATCTTCCAGGTTAGACACTCTGCATGGGTAGAAAATTTGGTTCCTATGAGGAGAAAGTTGGGGGAGATATACCTATGCATAGATTTTAGAAACCTCAACAGAGCTTCAGAAAAGGACAACTACCCAGTCCCACAAATTGAGCAACTCCTGCAGACTGTGTCTAGCTCTGATATTTTCTCCCTGCTAGATGGTTTCTCAGGTTAAAAACCAACTTCTAGCTTCAGAAGAAGTGTTGGCCCTCGACCAAGTTTTGAGGAAACATTGGTCAGGCTTGACCACCTTTTTGGACTTTGACAGACTGGTCGAGGATGGAGCGCCCAGGCAGATCTAAGATTGCGGGATCTCACTTGATTTGTGGACCCAAAAAGGGGTTCATTAGGGTTTATGGGATGTCGGCCCATGGGTTTACCCATGATCATGCCTTTTTGTAAATGTATAAATAAGAAAGAATGTAATGTAGTGAGGGGGACGTAATTAGCTAAGTGCAAGAGGAAAGTAGTTTTGGGGTTGCTTAGTGCAACATACTATGTATGTAAGGCTCTGTGCTTAGTAGAGGATTTGGCTCTGTGCCTTGACCTGATTTTGGGAAGGTGGATCTGTGCAGATCACATGTCCGGTGTGAAGCTTGTATTTGTGTCTTAGTGCACAGGAGAAGAAGAATGTAAGAGATTGAAGACTAATAAAGAAGAAGAATTCATTGGTGGATGTAGCCCCACACTGGGGTGAACCACGTATATCATGTGTTGATGGTTTTCTTGGTGCTATGATATTTATGTTGTGAATCTGCTTAGTGCACTAATGGTTATGCATGATAGATAGATCTATGAATGCTTAGTGCTTTATTTATGTTGAATTTGCTAGATCCACTTTATGATCCTAAGTGTGATGTGTATTTTGTCAGTATTATTTCCTCGATCTATTCTTAGGGTTTGTTCTATGATGTAAATAATGATGATAAACTAATACATGTTGTTCTTAAGTACTCTGTGAAGTAATTGTAATCACAAAATTGTGTCCCATCTTGGTTATAGACACCTAAGTCCTATCACCCCCCCTACCTCTACCTCGGGTGAGACTTCGCCTGCTTCGCAAGTGTTGGCAAAAGGGTTGGTAGTTAGGGTTTTGTTGGTGCATTGTTGAAGCGTTGAACCCTGGGTCTGCCCCTGTGCCAACAAATGGTTTCATTGTCGGGACATGGAACTGTGATTGTTGGGATCTGAAGTAAAGAAAAGAGAATCTTCGTGCGTATATCTATTAATGTAGTGCGCAATACTCTACTTGACCTATGAAGTTGTTACACATCAAAATTACTCATTACGATGATGGCCTAATGTCATCATTACCAATGTCGCAAGTGTCACATTTTGGCCACAAGTGTCGCAAATATCATACTGTCATCTTGCCTATGTTGTGTCTCAAACAACATTATCAAGATCACCTAAAAGACACCTCAAAAGACTGGTTTTGAAGAGGACAAGTCATTTGACAAAGAGTATAAGTCTTTTTCCATGGAAAAAACCACTCAAAAATCAATTTTGGAAGGCAACGCTCCCCTATACACTGTCAGGGAGTGCCAACACTTTGTACCCTCTTTTGGGGGAGCATTGTAACACTTTGTGCCCCATTCCGAGGGAGTGTTGGCCCTTTTTGAGCGGATTTTGGACTGTTGAGGAAAATCAAGGAAGAATCCCCCTCATCTCTGGAGTTGGTTGGATTCATATTTGAGGTCAAGGCTAGATCTTAAAGAATATCCACAACTGAAGGAGAAGGATCCTCAACCTATCCCAAGAATATCTTAAGTGGTTAGGCCTCTCCAAGCCTATATAAGGAGGCCTCCTCATGGTGAAAGGAGGAGACATTGAAGGCATCAAACTTATGATCTCATAAGGGAGATTTATCATTGAAGCATCATCATTTTGTGTGTATTATTTGAGCAAAGGGTTGGACAAGGAGAAATGGGAGAGATTGTTACACCTTCATCAAAGGTCTGTAAGTATTCCCTATTGTTCTCATTAATATACATATGTGCTTGGCTTGTTTCTTTCAAGGTTGTGTTTATTCTACATGAACTTGTCTCTATTAGATAGATTTGGTTTCAAGCTAATCTTTGTAGAATAGTAAGCTTGTTCTGTCTTTGCTTGTTTTACAGGACTTTTCGAGGAGATTGGGGATCAAATATCAACTCGAACTGTGCGAGGACGAACAACGTTAAAAAGGTGCACCTTTCTTCCTCTTCTCTATACATTAGTTTATCTAGGTTTAAAAGGATGTCAGTGACCAATGTTAGCACCCTTTCTGTCTGGGTATTAGGAGTCTAGAGCCCAAGAGGGAATCCACTTTTCTATAGGGGGATTCTCCTGTAACTGAAATTGGCAACTCCACTGTGGAAATCGAAGCTTTCAGTTTTGGTTTCCTTCCTAGATCTTGTTTTATCCTTTGCTCATTTTTTAATCTTATTCAAACCGTGTCTCTAATTCTTAGATGTGTTGATTGGATATTTACTTCATCCTATACACTTTGAATTTCTGAGTTTGCTTGAGTTTTTGGATTTCTGGGCATTTTTCTGAATTTTGAGAATCTAACACTCCCCTGCCTCTGCTACCAGAGCGTTGGTGCTTCCTTCTAGGCTTCCATAGGGCGTTGCAACACTCTGCTTCCCTTGACACCAAAGCACTTCTCTTTTTCTCATAGAAATATTGTAGGGAATTAGTCCCTGAGTCCATTTTGTGTTGTTTTCATTTGCTCGGAGTTCTTACAACCTCAATGTATCTTTGTTTTGGCCTTCAACACTTTGTTTTCTGAGAATTGATTACCTTTTGTTTGGATTTTTTGACATTTTTTCCTTACTTTGTGTCACTCTTCTCCTTTGAAGACTTGGAATCAAATCACTGTGTTCTTCTCATTTATCTGACTGAATGAAAGATATGGTAAGGAAAATCAAAGATCTATGAACCATTACATTTGATCTTTGAGGTCAGTTTTCCAACATTTCTCTTTTGTTTGAGATTTTTGGTTCTCTTTTGCAAATTTGGTTTTCCTTTTTGTTTCTTGTTTAATCACAACAAGAGTGTGTTTTTGTTTGTGTGAAGTTTTCTTTCGATTGTCTAAATATCATTGATATTAAAGTCTGATTGACATAGGAAGCTTTACATCAAATTGATTATCATTCACACACAAACACAATGATATATTTTTTCTTATTGGTTTTTGGATCTTAGAACAATTCTATGAAAAAATTAGCATTACATTAGATTTGATTGAGAAACAATTGCATGAGGATATTGCATCTTAGTGTTTGACAGTGAAAATAAAAAATTTCTCCTTCCCTTAAATAGACATTCATTGAAAGAAAAGATTGTTTATCATCTCTTATGCATTTTTTGGGAATTGAGTCATTATACCATCAAGTTTCACTTGCATACACCCCTGAGTAAATAACATCTACAAAATTAATGCTAATTAAAATTGATCTAGAAATTTTTGTTTTTAGAATCTTCCACCAACATCAGACTAGGATTAGCACTTTGGATTAGGCTGTGAGTACAACTCTCCAAAGTATTCAAAAAAAACACTAGCATCTTGCGAAAAGGAGAGAAAATCCAATTGTTGTATAGGATTTCTAGGATCCCCCTCTCACACAGGGGTTACGCATGAGGTCACGTTCGAGAGAGTTATAAATATTATCCCTTCGTTGTTCAATCGTTCGTAGTAGTCAGATCATATATTGGGGGTTCTTCTTGAGGTTCAACTATTTTCATTTGGTCTCGGTGCTTCGTGAATTCTAAATCCATTTGGGGTCCTATGAAGTTCTACCGGTCCACTTGTCCTTAGTTCTCTCGAAGGATTTCAGACTTTTTATCCTACCCATACGTTCGAACTGGATTGTCGACTATACCCTCCCAGGAGTTGACTGCGAGTTGGTTTCCTTAGTATCCATAATCTTTAGGTTCTTACACAAGGTGATAGTGAAGGGAAGTCTCACTATACCTAGAAAAGACGTTGGTCAAACTCACTCAGGCTCCTTGAAGGGTAAATCCACAATTACTATGTGGAATCTTGCACCAAGGCATAAGTCCATTAAGCAGGTCGCCATCGTAACTATTCTACCCACTCATATCCTATCCCCTTCTTGACTTGATCATGCGACATTGGATTTCATCACCAACTAGTACGATCATCGAGATAAGGTTTTGTTTTCTTGGTTTGATTCCTAGATTTTTAGTGTGTGTTGTTCCTTTTCGTTAGTTTGCCATAGATTGTTTGCGTAAAGTATTTGGTTTGCACAATATTGACCATCCACGTCGTTCATGCAGAATTCAAGGGCTACCCCTGGAATATCTAGAGGGTTATCAACGTTTTCCTACTGATCCACTGGAGGGCTCTTCTCAACAGAGTGAGGTTCAAGACACCACTACTTCACACGTAGAAAGGACTGACTCTTTAGCACATTTCTGAATTTCCAATTCTCTAAAGTCTTTCTGACTTCCTCACGGTTATGAGAGATGTATTCTCCAACTAAATTCGTTCAGAGAACTTGTTGTTGACACTTCTGGAATACCAACTGGACCATTCACAAGCCCTGTAGGTGAGAATCCATTTTGGACTACTGACATATTTAGAAACCCACCTCTCATGGTGGAGGATATTTTCGGCTCAGGGGAAGGTGTTGATATACCTGTCGTATCCCAATTACCCGAAATGCCTGCTACATACACGGTACCCTTAGATCACTTTTCTATTACACCCAGTAGTGTCACTGTCATGTCAGACACACAGTCAGTTAGTCCTTGTTTGACCATTTCTCTCCAGATGTTGTTGGAAATACTAGAATAACTGAGAGGGGGGGGTGAATCACTTATTCATAAGCTTAAACAATTTTATGCCTTTTAAATACTTATTAAGTTTTCTTCATGTGTCATCAATCAATCATACAGCATATGGACAGTAAGAGTAAATATCATTAGTCACACATAAAATACACACAGAGAAAGATTTTCACGAGGAAACCCATAAAGGGAGAAAACCTCTTCTTCTTCGAAATGATAGGCAGTCTTTTTCTGTTCTGTACATCATTTACAA
>ML789895.1:81875-99935 GCA_009831015.1 Picea engelmannii | reverse complement strand
GTGTCACTCTGATTCGTGAATTGCATGAGCCTAAAGTGTTAGATCTACCTGACACCTGTCATCCTTTGATTGTGCCACGTGTCCCTGGGTGACGTGGTCTACCGACGTGAGTTGGATCAACGGTCTAGATCTCATGTTGATCTCACGGTTCAAATTCAGTCGGGATTTCACCTTGGCTTTAACGGCTGCCATGTATCTAGACGAATAGACGGTCCAGATCACTTCTTAGATTAACGGCTGCGATCAAATCGCGAAATCGCATATCGTGATTTCGGGGTTTTCGTAGTCATTGTTCTTTGCATTATGAAATCCCGATCCCCGATTCTCCGATGGCTTATATCCCTCGCAACTTCTGCAGATCTGACAGCTATTGGCCTTTCGGGAAATTTGGATGGGATCCGACAGTCACCATCTTCCTTCTTCTCTATAAACTTCTGTTGCGCGCGTTTTCTTCAATGTTGTTCCTCCTGTGCTTTTACGTCCAAATCCCCAAATTCTGCATATCCTGCCATTTCTGTTGTTGCCATCAAAGACAACAATCATCAACACGCATTCGTTGCTTGTTCAATATTTGCCAACAGATGTCCCATTCCACTATGGTCCCACATGTTGCTACAATCCCCACCGAAAATGTGACACCATCCCAGGCTCTGATTGGAACACCACTTAGACCAAATTCATCAGTTCCACTTGGGTACAGAGCTTTGATTCCTTCCATTATCAACACTACCCAGATTCCACCCAAAGGTTCTATCCCTACACCTTTGTTTGGAGGATCTGGTCTTGGTGGCTATAATCCGATGGAGTCTCTGGTCATTCATTCACTTCTGGTTTCTAGATCCCTCTGGGCACTCAAACTCCATTTGAGGGGCAACCTCCCTCTGGGGGGCAGCCTCCATTTGGGGGGAAACCTCCATTTGGTTGTCAAACTCAAATCAGGACACAACCTATGCTTGGGGGGAAAACTCAGACTGGATTCCATAACCCATTATATGGACAGAATGTGACACCAAATCCTTGGCACGTTCCTTTTCTGGGAAATCTTCTATTCCATGGGGGGAAACATACTCAAGGGAAAAAACAACCTTATCCTCCTTATGGAAAAAATTTATATCCCCCTTATGGGAAAACCCATCCACTGACTTATAAAACTCAGAACCCATTAGGTTATCCTCCATATGCACATGTTTCTCAACCATCATTGAATCCTGTTTATTCTGGTCAGCAACAACCATATGTAGGAGGACCTATTGGATACAATTATCCACCTAACCCAGTTTACGGTCCTATTGGTGTCCCTATGCCACACCAGTATCATCCTCAAGTTAACCAACAACTACCATTTCTCAGGACTCTAGATATCCTTGACTTATCTCGGTTGACCAATGATCCTATATTGCATTATCCTTTTTGGCCAGTGATCCCTGCTAAATTACCTTCCGATATTCCAAAATTTGACAGTAAACCTGGTGAAGCTCTGAACAATCATTTGATGACTTTCCATTTATGGTGTTCATCGAACTCCTTATTGAACTATTCTATAAGTTTACATCTTTTCAACAAACATTTACGAGCTCAACTGCCAAGTGGCATATCGAACTTCCATGTGGTTCTTTCCAATATTTCAACCCCCTTTCCATGTCCTTTCTCACTCACTTTCAACTACCCATTTGATACGAGACGAGTACCAAACTCTTGACCTCCCTTCGTCAGAAAAACTCTGTGCATATCTCTGATCATATTCATGAGTGGATATGACGATGAAGGTTGATCAAAGCAATCATTATTGACTAGTTATTGGAAGAATGGTTTACTAAATCACTATTACCCCTGATTTCTCGTGATGTCACCATGGGTGGTGTAGTCACCGAGGAAGAGGCCATTGCTCAGGCTTGGTACTTAGATTTGGTTTATTCACAATCTGGTACTTTGTACAAGTTGATCCCAAATGCTACCTGTGCAACTATTGATCCATGTAAACCGTCATCCACGTCACATGCGGATGGAGTTATCGAATTCGTCAAAACCCAATCTCCTTCCCAATCAACTGTAATGGAAAATTGATCTACTCTGGCATCCACTCCCAGTTTGACTACACTCTCCTCTACCTCCCCCCAAATTCAAATCTCTGAGGTGAATGCAGTTCAATCTGCCCCTTCACAACAATCTGGAGGTAAGAAGAAGACAAAGAACAAACCCAAGAATAATAATAACAACAAACAACCCAAAGCTCAAAACCCACCACCTGCTACTGAAAAGAAACCACAGTGGAAGCTGAAATTCCCATGTCTTATTTGTGGTGAAGATCACTACACTCAAGACTGTCCACATCGCTATGAAGTGGAATTTTTTTTTAAGGGAGATTCCCCACCCACCATGCTTACTCAGCCTTTTCCTCAGCAACAATATATGGTTTCTCAAACCCCCTCTCCAGGGGGCAGTTCCAACCACCCTTCTCATGATGAAGCCTCGACAAGTTCCCATATTTATCTATTTAACATGATTGATTTAACCACCCACTCTACGACCTAAGACACACCAGTTAAACCTACGTTCGACTCTATATTATGCCCTCCTAAGAGCACTATCCATAAATCTACCTTTAATCCTAGTTCATGTGCCGCCCAGAACTATAACATTGTTGAAGATTTGGCTCAAGCACCGTATGCTATGTCTATGCTAGAAGTTCTACAACATTGCCCCAGTCAACGTAGAATGCTCTTGGCTGCTATTCGTGCTTTTGATCCTGAGTCATCCAACAATATCATGTTTAACCTGGACAATTTTACGTCTCGACTCTCCCACCAACTTGCTTTCCAAATTGATGTTGTTGTTCACAATCAACAAATTCACCGCACTATATTTGATGAGGGAGCCTCTACTTGTGTCATGTCTTTAGTGTGTTGGAAAGGTTTAAAATCACCCACACTTAACAAATCCCTAGTCGAGTCGCCAATTTCTGTTACAGGAGAATCCCCCTGCAGAAAAGTGGATTCCCTCTTGGGATCTAGACTCCTAAGATCAAGACAAAAAGGGTGCTAATGTTTGTCACTAACATCATTTTAAACCTAGCTAAACTAATGTATAGATAAGAGGAAGAAAGGTGTACCTTTTTAACGATGTTCATTCTCACACGGTCCGAGTTGAGCTTTGATCCCCAAGATTCTCGATAAGTTCTGCAAAAAAAGCAAAGACAGAACAAGCTTCCTATTCTACTAATATTAGCTTGAAACTAGATCTATCTAATAGAGACAAGTTCATGTAGAATAAACACAACCTTGAAAGAAACAGGCCAAGCACATATGTATATTAATGAGAACAACAGAGAATACTTACAAACATTTGATGAAGGTGCAGTAGCCTCTCCCAACTCTCCTTGTCCAACCCTTTTCTCAAATAATCCACACAAAATGATGATGCTTCAATGATAAATCTCCCTTATGATATCATAAGTTTGAGGCCTTCAATGTCTCCTCCTTTCACCATGAGGAGGCCTCCTTATATAGTCTTGGAGAGGCCTAACCACTTAATATATTCTTGGGATAAGTTGAGGATCCTTCTCCTTCAGTTGTGGATCTTCTCTAATATCAAACCTTGACCTTAGATCTGAATCCAACCAACTCCAGAGATGAGGGGGATTCTTCCCTGATTTTCCTCAACAGTCCAAAATTATCTCAAAAAGGGCCAGTACTCCCTCAGAATGGGGCATAGAGTGTTGCAACGCTCCCCCAAAAGAGGGTACAGAGCATTGGCATTCCCTGACAGTGTATAGGGGAGAACTGCCTTCCAAAATTGATTTTTGAGTAGTTTTTTCCATGGAAAAAGACTTGTACTCTTTGTCAAATGATTTCTCCTCTTCAAAACTAGTCTTTTGAGGTGTCTTTTAAGTGATCTTGATAATGTTGTCTAAGACACAACATAGGCAAGATTACAATGTGATATTTGTGACACTTGCGACATTGGTAATGATGACATTAGGCCATCATCGTAATGAGTAATTTTTATGTGTAACAGATTGTCGAATTCCTAAAGGATGACAATCCATTTGGAATATTCCCCCCCAAGAACTTGACATGTCAAAATGTGATACATGGCGTTAGAGTCCACGATAATTGTGGTGGTGTGTAGCAAAATGTAATGATGAAATCTCTAGACAATGATGATGATACTGAGCCCAAATAGTCTCTCCTCGATGAGACTCTGTTCCTCATTATCATGTATGACCCTTGGTATGGAGATATCCTTCTTTATTTCCAGACCCAACATTTTCAGCCTGATATATCTCATGAAGAGAGTCATCGTATTCGCCATCACTCTCGTTGCTACCTTATCATCGGTGACACTTTTTATCATTGTGGTATTGATACTATCCTACGACGATGTTTGAATCATGAAGAGGATGAACGCATTCTTAATGATTGTCACCTTGGAGCCTATGGCGGTCATCTTTTTGGGATGGCTACAACTCAAAAAATCTTACGTGTCGGCTACTTTTGGCCCTCTATTTTCAAAGATTGTATTGAGGCAGTCAAAAAATGACCACCCTGCCAAGTTTTTCACAAAAAGGCATGCACCCACCCCACTCTATTGTATCCCATTATTTTCATCGACCCCTTTTCCAAATGGGGCATTGATTTCATGCAGTGTAAGCCTACCTCAGCCGGGGGGCACAGTTACATCATCGTGGTCATCGATTACTTCACAAAATGGTTTGAGGCTATGCCTACCTTTCTGAATGATGGTTGTACTACAACTCTTTTCTTCTTCAACCACATAATCACTCTCTTTGGTGTCCCACAAGCCATTGCCACTGATCATGATTCACACTTTAAAAACCAGATGATGAGTGATTTGCAAGCCAAGTTGAATTTTCTCCATGAAAACTCATCCATGTACTATCCTCAAGAAAATGGACAAGTTGAAGCTATCAACAAGGTCCTTAAAACCCTGATTCAACGTATGGTAGGGGAAAACAAGACATCTTATCATCTACAACTTTTCTCCGCTCTATGGTCTTACCGTACTTCATTGAAAACTGCTACTGGATTCACTCCTTTCCACTTAGTATATGGCATAGAAGTTGTTTTACCGATCGAGTACGAAATTCCCTCATTGAAACTCAAAGTAGAACTCTTGCCTCATACTTCTGTCGAAGAAGGACGCTTCTTACACCTGACCAGGTTGGATGAAACACGTCGTGACGTCGCTCTTGTTAACGAGACATATCAAAAGTGAATCAAGAATCAATACGACAAATACGTCCACCCTCATACTTTTGCATAAGGAGACCTATTCCTCGTTTATGACCAGGCTCATGATAAGTTAGGGATAGGTAAGTTAGAACCTCTATGGCATGGTCCTTACATCGTGAAATGTATTTTTAATAGAGGTTCCTACGAGATAGTTGACTATAACAGAATTTCCCTGGGTGATCCCTGAAACAAGCTTTACGTTAAGAAGTATTATGCATAGAACATCTAGCATGTGTGCTTTGTACACTATTGTATTTTTAGTTTGGTGTGTCTTTTCTCTTGAATCAACGAGTTTTTACTTAGCCTCTTATACGTTGTCTTGTGTTTGTGTGCACAGATGACATCTTCCTTTCCTATCTTTGTCGAGTTTGCATATGGCACTAGTCGACACACCCAGAACATTGCTTCTGCAACTTGGGTCATTTACCACTCTGACGAGTTGGTGAGTTCAGGAGGTATTTTCTTAGGATCAAAAACTAACAACATGGAAGAATATCATGTTGTCATCGGAATTTTAACCGAAGCCTCCTCCCTAGGTATATCTCGTATGATCATTAACCTAGACTCTCAACTTGTGGTCTGTCAACTTAATCGAATCTACGTTATTCACAATCCTATCCTATTGTGTCTCCATATACGAGTTCGTTGTCTTGAAAGAATGTTTGATTTTATCCAATACAGACACATACCAAGAGGAATTAAGACAACTTCATATTCATTAGCCAATTACATCATGGTTCGGTATCTCACACATAAATGAGGTTTCATAAAGGAAATGAATCATACATCACATGTAATTTAAATGCATCACAAAAAAGACATCATTATTTTCAAACATCATTTAGTCACCATAAAAAATCGAATATGTGTATATATATATATGTGTATATATATATATATATATATATATATATATATATATATATATATATATGGCGTGACAGTAAATGATTGATTACATAAAAAGAAGTACACAGAAGAGGAAAATGTTGGGTCCTCGTGCCCATAACATCGTCATAAAGACTATACAAAAATATCCGAGAGGTCCTAGTCCTCCCACATCACATTGTGCTCTAAGTAGCAGACCACCGCACAGGCTACTCATCTCAGTAAAGAGTTGATACTCTCAAGGACTCCCATTGTGTGTCTCTGCAAGTGCAAGGGTGTGTCCTGCCTCTTAAGAGGAGGTACACCCATCATGAGACCACAAAGGTTTGTCTCAACCTATCAGAGACCCCCTGCCTCTACCTCATGATCTAATACTATCTGAGCATCCCCACGGTGCCCCAATGCCAGTATCTCTATCGGGCGTGTTTCTCCCCTGTCTACATGATGAAACGATACATTTGTTAAAAAAAATTCTATGTACCCCAGAAAAATAATATAAGTTTTAAAATAAAAAAACACTTGACAAGATGGTTTTGGTTTCTCACCTGACATGTCCCAGTCCTCCCCTTCCGGAAGAACCAAGTCCATGCTCCCCCATAAATCCACTCTGGCATATGGGAAATATTCTATCATGATCAATTGGCATCTCATCCAAGTGAAGAAGTCACCAGTGAACCTGAACTCTGACTTTGTTCCTAGCCTCGGAGATAGACTAGTCCATCGCTCCATACGTGGTTCTCCCACTGGTCGTACTACTAATGCAATCTTAGGTTGCATATGAGGAATGTGTTCTAAGGATAACGAAACAAAGAATAAACCTCCAAACTTCTTCTACTTCCCTACTCTGCATCTCGTAATCTGCTCTTTCACATTCTGAAGCAACCCTGAACTCCAGTTAAACAATGTTGGCTCTAGAAACTTTAAACCATAGGCCACATGTGATCTTGAAACTAAGTGCAAGTTGGTACTTCCCTCTATACTCGTAATGGAAAATAGAATGGACCGAAGAGATAGATCCCTGATGTATTTGATTATGATTCTACCTCTCACTAATCTCGATCCTGGGACACACAGGTTTTCCAAGTACTCATCTACAGGAACATGAATTTCCCTATGTCTGGATAAAAGAACGGGGGCCCCTCTCTTTGAGAGGCTGGTCAGAAAGTACACATCTTCCAAATCAATGGTAAGAAGTTGCGTTCCAATTTGGAACCCCTGTTATGAAGTGTTTCGTAGCCCAATCATATACTCGAGAAGAAGAACCTCTTTCTTCATCTTTTGCATCTTGAAGAACTTGAGGAGACCGCAGTTCCTCAATGCGTCCCTTGATCAGGGAATTTTCAAGAGGCCATGTCATCGAGCTCATTCTCTCTTTCTTTCCACTCGATCATGACTTTTTCCGAATTTACCTATAATCAACAACAAGCAAAAGTCGTTAGTCATGTTATTTTGACAATTTTGGGGCAATTAAAAAACTTAAAATATATATATATTTCTCTAGTTTGGATTTCAAAACTCCCTTTACACTCATATCAGGGTGCCAATGCTCCTTCAAGAATCTCACTAGGGTGTTGTCAATTCTTCATAACATGCCTGTTACCCTTTTGGAGGAGCGCTGGCGTTTTTGGTCATTTTTCTTGTGCATTTTCGAGCAGCACCCCACTCGCTCCCACATCAGAGCGTTGGTGCCTTCTTACCAACTTGCAGGGGCGCTAAAAAAATCAGGTAGCACTCCCCCTCAAATTCTAGAGGAGCTTCGAGACCTTTTGGGTGCTTGAGACAACCCAGGGCATCATTTTTAAAGCCCAGTAATTGCCTGAAAACAAATGTAAATCGTGTAAATTATAGAGAGGAAGAAGAGCACCAACCTGGTCCAGACGACAACAAAAATAGTTGATCATAGCTATGGCACCGAACAAAGCAAGATTCGCCCTCCAAAGCTAAATTTCTCCACTACTACAAATATTTGCACAAATGAAATGGTAAAAGATATTTTTACCCCATATTAATATTTATAAAATTTCATTTTTTCCAAAGCATAGTTATTTTGGGTTTTTGAGAAATATTTTGGAGGCCTTATTAATATGTTGGCATGTAGTTTTGACATTATTGACAGGTTTCAGAGCATTTTTGTTCGATTTTCATCTTGTCACATTAACTAGCATAGTTTTAATTCATTCTCACACTAGGAAAAACATAAGAACGCACCGATTAAACTTGTATCTCTTTTTCAGACTCACATGGATACACGAAAAAGGAACCCCCTGGAGTCGTCTTTAAGCTCTTTTCAGACTCTCTAAACATGAAAATATTGTCAAGTGATATTGCTTCCTTTCCCACTCGTTAAAAGGTTTGAAATGGTGTCTTTCGAGTGATAATTTATCTCTTTTTCGGCATCGCGAGACTAACATTACGAAAAAGGATAGCACTGGAGTCGTCTTTAAGTCATTTTCAGACTCTCTAAATATGAAAAACCACTGATTTTACCTTCTCTGGACTCATTAAACGATCATACATTGAAGGGCCCATACGGGCCCGAACCCTTACTTCTTCTAGTTCGTTAAATAAATGAAGAGGGACTTATCGAATGTGAGTTATATTGAGCATGTGTTACCCTCCTCGAGCTCGTTAAATCAAAAAGAGGTACTCATCTATCTAGATGGGCAAAAAATTGAAGGAAGAATTTAGAATTAGATCCTATCNGGGGGGGGGGGGTGAATCAGTGACACAACAACTATATCATTTTTTCTTTTATTAATGCAAACATAATTTTGACACAGTATTTTATCGTCGAACCCAAATGGGAAAACCACAAGTTCTTTTCTATTAAATGCAAAAAAAAATTTACATGTTACATAGAATGAAGATGTACTTCCTCTTTTGATCAGCACCAACTGATCAAGATGCACCCACACCCTGTTTTACCAGCACCAACTGGTAGAAGGCTATGCCCCCATTGTTTAGTCTGCTAGAACTGACAAGGAAGCACCAACTCACTCTGCAGGCACCAACCTGCCCTTGTACCACCCAACCACCCTTAATACATAGGTATTTGTATTTCTTCTTCAACTTTGTTTCAACGATTGATCTTTTGACTTGAACTGCAGAGACACTTTCTTATCACCACTTTTTCTTGTTTATATAATCTTCAAACTGGTGTGAAATTTAAAACAACATGTCCCTTTATTTGAACCATTGTACCTCTTCATTTAAAATGATAATCTAAACTTTAATTAATATCATTCTTCTTTTTATTCTTTATTCATATTTTCATGATTTATTCTCTTTTAATCATGAATTTGTATCGGTTCATTTTTGTCATAAATTGATCACAGTCATGGATCAATTTAATCATTTATACTCGATGCCTAATCTATGTTATATTTACAGAGACCAGATTCCGTGAAGACACTTCCTTCAAACCGTCACATGTGACCATGCATTACATAACCATGGGCTTTACCAATTATAGCAACATGTTATAATTTTTAATATTCTTATAGCATATGACCAACGACGATGACCAAATGCTAAGATTGAATGAGTGCTTGAGCGCTTTACCAATACAACGATCATGATTCAATCTCCTGACGATATGAATGGTTGAATGGATTTCGATGTTTATTCCTTCGAGTCTTCATAACCTCCAACTCTCCAAAACTGTCGAAAACATAGAACGCTTGATGCGTGTCCCTTTCGGAGTTTCGGCGTTCGGGACTTTGTGCTTTTTAGAGTATTTTTCTTATGATGCAAAAACTCTCGAGATGAAAACTCTCGACGTGATGTATACTTGCTAATGTCACAAGAAAACTTGACACATGTCCAGTATGTGGATCTTTCTGACATGGATGCATGTGTCTTGACATGGCTTGATGTCGTGGTCTGTCAATGTATATTTGATCGACGCTTAGGGGTCTTCCTTGATCCTCTGTGATCCAATGGCCTAGATTCTATCGTGACCTAGCATATCCTGAGTTCGTACGTTCTTTCATTTGACTTCTCCAACTCACAAGTCAACGAGATGCCATGCGCTCTCCATGTGTCCTTTGTATCAACGACTCAGATCATTTCTTTGTTTTGGACTGTTAGCTAACTCCTAGGCATATCCTCCTTGCATATTCGGACGATTAATATTTTTGTGTCTAATTCTGCGGTTGATATTCGATTTTGGATCCCCCTTTCCATACTTCCTTTAATGAAGGGGGGGGGGGGTCCGGAATTGGACGTGCAAGTCTTGGACGACGGAGATCAAGGAGCTTAGATCAACGGTTAAGGTTGGATTCTAGACCCCCCTTGCCATTCTGACTTTAATGAAAGGGGGGGGGGGGTCCGGAATGGGGTGGTTTTGCGTGGGTCCCCCTAAAACCACTCTCACTTCTCGTCGATGTATTTAAGGTGGGTGCACCTTACCTGGGTCTAACGGTTGTTGATTCATGCACTTTGCACATTTGATGGTCACGACTTAATATGGTCGTTTGACCAATCATCCAATGTTCCTTCTACTTGAAAATGATTCGATTTCTCAACAAGAACTTGGGTTTGATCCCATGGTTGACAGGTATATGGATAGTCAAACTCTCATCCTTTTCGATGGTCACAATCCTCCCGCGACCCTTAATCCCACAATCAGCTTATGATCGAACGATAGTTGTTCTTTTCACAGTGATCGAATGGTTGTTGAGTCTTCTCACCATTTCTGTGTATTTGATTAAATGTGAAATCCTTCCACTGATCTCGATGACATCTTCTACACTATGTTCTTCCTTCAGAGCTTTCTTCATGTGCTAGCCTTTCTGAACATCATCGGATTGTTGATCCTATTGTGATCAATAGTTCGTTCTTCTTCCTGAGATTTGGACTTCTAGTTATTTACTTCTCCTGTTGACATCAATAACAATTATGTCCAACAATACCCCCCTTTGTCATTGAGGGCAACAACCAAACTTCATACACAATATCCCCCTATGGTGATGCTTCTGTTCTTTGAAGTTACTCTCCCCCTATGGCATCAATGGAAAAGGGTTTTTTATTTTCATATGATCTGTATGTATAAATGTTATATATATATATATTATTTTATTTTTTTTACACCTGGTATTTTTCTCTTGCAATCACACTTTGCGTGTCATAACTGAGTAACTTTTTCTAACATTGATTCCTATCTCCCCCTAGATAGGTGCCCATTTATGCATTAGATTTTTGAGAGATTTTAAGTAGGAGAAAGAATTACTCCCAGTTTTTGCCTGAGATGTTCAAATACATCTCTGTTTAAGGGTTTTGTAAAAATATCTGCCACCTGTTCTTGTTTTGGAACATATTCCAATTTAATGTTCTTATTTTCAGCCTGATCTCTTAGTCAATGGTATTTTATGGGGATATGTTTTGATTTTGAGTGTTGAACAGGGTTCTTGGAAAGGCTTATCGCGCTTGTATTATCACAGTGGATAATGGTGGGTTCTTCAAATGTTATTTTGATATCTTGTAAAGTTTGTTTCATCCATTCCACTTGTATACAACATTATGCTGCTACAATATACTCAACTTTAGTGCTTGACAGAGAAATTGAAGACTATTTCTTGCTTATCTAAGCAACTAGTGTCTCCCAAAAAGAATGCTCTGCCACTCACACTTTTTCTTTCATCTATACTTCCTACCTAATCAACATCTGAATATGCTTTTAATGTGAATGAGTCCTTGTTGGGGTACCACAAACCCAGATCTATGGTTCCCTTTAAATATCTAAAGATTATTTTTACAGCTTGAAAATGACTCTCCTTTGGTTCTTCTTGGAATATAGCCACCATCCCGACAGCTTGCTTGACATCAGGTCTAGAAGTTGTTACATAGAGAAAACAACCAATCATTGATCTGTAATATTTTGTATCTACAGTTTTGGACTCATCATCCTTGCTTAGTTTGCATCCAACTGTCATAGGTGTACTAACAGGTTTGCAATCCTCTAACTGGAATCTCTTAAGCATGTCCTTAACATATTTAGACTGATGGATAAAAAATCCTCTTTTGGAATGTATTATTTGTAATCCAAGGAAGAAATTTAGTTCGCCAAGCATGGACATTTCAAATTCTTGTTGCATCCTTTTAGCAGAGTGTTCACTCATTTTTATTTCATTACTACCAAAAATGATATCGTCAACATACACTTCCAAAATTATCAAGTTATTACCATCAATTTTGCCATAAATATTGTCGTCTGTTGATCCCCTTTTGAGGCCTTGTTTTTGTAAATAAGAATCTAACCTTGCATACCATGCTCTGGGTGCTTGTTTTAATCCATAGAGTGCCTTCTTTAATTTGAAAACATAGTCCCCTTTGTTGGTTAATTGGAATCCTTCTGGTTGCTCAATGTAGACTTCCTCTTCTAAATTTCCATTGAGAAATGTTGACTTGACATCCATTCGGTATACTTTAAATTTTCTATAGTTGGAGAAAGCTAAGAACATCCTAATTGCTTCCAATCTGGCCATGGGTGCAAATGTTTCTTCATAGTCTACTCCTTCAACTTAAGCATACCCCTTACATATTAATCTGGCCTTGTTTCTAATTACTTTCCCATCTTCATTCATTTATTTTTATATACCCATTTAGTTCCAATGACATTTTTATCGTTTGGTCTAGGAACTAGCTCCCAAGTTTGGTTTCTTTCAATTTGATCCAATTCTTCATTCATGGCTTTAACCCAGTTCTCGTCTTTACATGCCTCTTTCATTAAGGTTGGCTCAATATGTGACAACAATGCTAATTATGTTTGATACAACAATTGTCTTCTTGTTTGCACTCCATCATTCATATCTCCAATAATCAGTTCTTCGGGATGATTTTTCTGAATAATTCTTGAGGGTGTCATTTTATCTCTTCTTAGAAATTCTTCTCTTTTCCCTCCATATTTACTATCTTCTTCACTATCACTAGTATCCATATCATCTTCTTCCCTTTCTTTTTCACTCTCTTCTACTTCTTTTAGTTGGGTGTCGAATGTCTCATCATCATCATCATCTTTATTTGTAGATATGGTCTATTGATTTTTTATCCTTATTGTTCTTAGATCGTCTACTCTGACATCTACACTTTCAACAATCTTATGTAATCTAATATTGTAGCATCTGTATGCCTTTTTGTTTGAATCATATCCAATAAAAATACCTTCATCAGATCTGGCATCGAATTTTCCAAGACTCTCATCTAGTCTTTTGATGTAGCATTTACTTCCAAAGACTTTGAAGTATTTCACTGATGGAGCTCTTCCAAACCATAATTCATAAGGGGTTTTATCACTATTAATCATGAGCTGACCTCTGTTCAATATGTGTACTATTGTGCTTATAGCTTCCCTCAAATATCCATCTGATAATTTTGCTTCATTTAGCATGGTCCTTGCAGCCTCCTGAATTGTTCTATTCTTTCTTTTAACAATCTCATTTTGCTGGGGTGTTCTAGCAGCAGAGAATTGTCCTTTTACTCCTTGAGTTTCACAAAAGACATCAAACTCTCTTGAGGTAAATTCACCACCATTGTCAGATCTAAGACATTTTATTTTTGTCTCTTTTTCATTTTCAACAAGGGTTTTAAAAGCTTTGAATTTATTGAGTGCTTCTGATTTTTCTTTGAGAAAAAATATACAACTCATTCTAGTAAAGTCATCAATGAATAACATAAAGTAAGACTCTCATTGCAATCTCTTGGTTCTAGTAGGTCCACATAGGTCAGTGTGAACAAGTTCTAACAGTTTCGAGGTTCTGTATTCTTTTGCCTTGAACCTTATTCTAGTTTGTTTCCCTGGTTGACAGTGTCTACACATAACATTTGAAGGTTTTATGATTTTTGACAAGTTTTTTACTGGACCAAGGTTGTTGAATTTCACAAGATTGTCAAAGTTAATATTCCCCAACCTTCTATGCCATAGCCAACTTTCATCTACTGAATTTATATGACACTCTTCTTTTAATTTAGCATTTAGTATGTATACATTTTCAGGAGTTCTAGGAGAAGTGCCAACTAATTTTCCTGTGTCTTCTCTCCTAATCTCACACTTTTGAGAGTCAAAGATACAGAAGTGTCCCTGATCATAGGTTTGACTGACACTTAATAAACTAGGCTCCAATTTATCGACAAGTAGTACATTTCTAGCTTTGTCTTTTGCCAGGTTCACAGTGCCTTTCCCAAGTATGTTACTTGAATAATTATCACCAAATGTAAAATTATCTGTTTGTTTATTTAAGTCTAAAAACTTGTTCTTGTTACCTGTCATATGTTTCGAGTATCCACTGTCAACATACCAAAGATCCTTTTCATCTTGAGTTTTCAGGGTAATAAGTCAATCCCTCTCTGATGTTTTTACTCTCCAAAGTTTCTTCTGCTCTCTAATTAACTTGGACTGTTTCGAGGCTTCCATTAGCCTGCAATTAATGGCTTTATGCTCATGGTTGTGGCATCTGAAGCATTGTAAGTCCCCTTCTTGTAAGGGTGTAAAGGGGTTATAGTTTCTAACTCTAACTGGTTTTGCTACCTGTTTATCTTTATGGATGTAATTCTTAACCTTCAGATTCTTCTTTGTATATGCTCTACAATTTATAGCTTTGTGTCCAAAATTTGAGAAATCATAGCAGTAACCAAGAAAAATGTGAGGATACCTGTTTTGATAAAGATTTGTTGGTATTGTCTTGCCTTCTTTCCTGATGAGTGGAGGTAATTTTTTGGATCTCTTGTCATTACTTGTCTTCTCTTCATTCTTCTTCTTGAATGTACTTCGAAGAGCATCCGCATAAGATTTTGAGTTAACATGGCTTTCCTTTTGAGAATAACCTATTCCATTTTTATTTTCAGGATCCCTTTGAGCTGTAATAATTTTATCTAATATTTTAGAGCTATTTTCAAATTTTGTTTGAATGATTTTTGCATCCAGATCCTTTTTCAGATAAACTATTTATGCCTCCATTCTTTTACAAGTTATTTGTTTTTTCTTAAGATACTTTTCCAGATTTTCTTCGATCTTATTTGCTTCTAAGATTTGTTTTCTCATGTTGCTCATGAGTTTCTCCATTTCTTTTTCCTTTTGTTCATATTTTTCTTTTTGTTCAACTACAAAACCTTTCATGTGTCTATATCTGGTTTTGTATTTTCTTAATTCATTCAGAGCACTGAGAAGTTCTTCCTCCATATTGACTTCTGCTTCATCTTCAAGATCTTCTTCATATTTGATTTTTTCTATTTCATTAGACTCTTCAATACCTAAGAAAAGGACTTCATCATCATCATATTCATTGTTATCACTGGACTTAGACGAACTGTTGTTTTCCTCTTTTGAATAAAAATGTTTTTTCCCTCTGTAATTTTTTTTCTTAAAGTTGGGTTTTTCCTTTTTATTATATTGAATATTTTTTTTTCTTGATCTTCAGGGTCCTCATTGGAGTAAGGACACTTGGATGCAAAATGGGCAATTTTTCCCCAGTTAAAACATTTGAATGGAAGCTTGCCTTTGTACTTCCCTGAACCTTTCTGAAGTTTTCTAATGAAATTGGCTTCTTCCAAATCAGATTCTTTGTGATGATTAGATTGAGGATTTTTCTTCTGATTTGTCTTTGTCCTAGATGCTTTGAAGGTTGTTTCATCTTTTTTTGATGTATCATGCCCTGTTCTCATTTCATATGTTGTAAAGATTCCATGGAGCTGATCAACTGTGAGTGTTTTTAGATCGGATCTATCTTCTATTGAAGAAATATTTTCATTATATCTCATAGGTAATGACCTTAGTATTTTTTGCACAATAGGTTTATCTGTAACTTCTTCTCATGTTGATCTAATTGAGTTGACCACTTCATCTACCCTATGAAAGTACTTAGCGATATTTTCTTCTTCTTTCATTTTCAGATTTTCAAATTGAGTTATGTAGGTTTGTAGTTTAGCTTCTTTGACTTTGTCATCTCCTTCATATACAACTTCCAATTTGTCCCAGATTTCTTTGGCCGATTTGCAATGCATAACTTTCACACATATAGAATCAATCAACCCAACTAGAATTCCATTAACTGCTCTTGATTTATCATCACATATTTTCTTTCCTCCAGAGTCTTTGGGTGGAGTAGTCGGTGCAATATAACCGTCTACAACAGATTGTCAGATATCAAAACCGAGTGCTAACAGAAAGTTTTTCATTCTTATATTCCATAGAGCATAACATTCTCCATTGAACAATGGTGCTTTGTTGTTAGACATCCCTCCTTGTTGACCCATCTTCAGGATCTTCCTTCAAGTTTGTTAGACTGTGATGAAAGAACTTGGCTCTGATACCAATTGTAGAATCAGATCCTGTCGCTGAGAGGGGGGGGTGAATCAGTGACACAACAATTATATCAATTTTTATTTTATTAATGAAAACATAATTTTGACACGGTATTTTATCATGGAACCCAAATGGGAAAACCACAAATACTTTTCTATTAACTACAAAATTTGTTTTACATGTTACATAGAAGGAATATGTACTTCCTCTTTTGATCAGCACCAACTGATCAGGATGCACCCACACCCTATTTTACCAACACCAACTGGTAGGAGGCTACGACCCCCTTGTTTAGTCTGCTACAACTGACAAGGAATCACCAACTCCCTCTACAAGCGCCAACCTACCCTTGCACCACCCAACCACCCTTAATACATAGGTATTTGTATTTTTTCCTGGACTCTGCTTTAGCTATTGATCTTCTGAATTGAACTGCAGAGACACTTTCTTCTCACCACTTTTTCTTGTTTATATAATCTTCAAACTGGTGTGAAATTTAAAACAACATGTCCCTTTATTTGAACCATTGTACCTCTTCATTTAAAATGATAATATAAACTTTAATTAATATCATTTTTCTTTTTATTATTTATTCATATTTTCATGATTTATTCTCTTTTAATCATGACTTTGTATCGATTCATTTTTGTCATAAATTGGCCACAATCATGGATCAATTTAATCATTTATACTCGATGCCTAATCTCTTTTATATTTAGAGAGACCAGATTCCTTGAAGGCACTTCATTCAAACCATCACATATGACCGTGTGTTACATAACCATGGGCTTTACCAATTATAGAGACATGTTATAATTTTTAATATTCTTAAAGCATATGACCAACGGTGGTGACCGAATGCTAAGCTTGAATGAGTGCTTGAGTGCTTTACCAATACAACGGTCGTGATTCAATATCTTGACAATATGGACGGCTAACGAGATTTTGGTGTTTATTCCTTCAAGTCTCCATAACCTCCAACTCTCCAAAATTGCCGAAAACATAGAACGCTTGATGTGTGTCCCTTTCGGAGTTTCGGTGTTTGGGACTTTGTATTTTTAGAGTATTTTTCTTATGATGCAAAAACTCCCGAGATGAAAACTCTCGACATGACATATACTTGCTAATTTCAAAGGAAGACTTGACGCGTGTCGAGTACATGGATGCACATGTCCTGACATGGCCTGTTGTCATGGTCTGTCAATGTAGATCTCTCGATTTATATGTGATCGACGCTTAGGGGTCTTCCTTGATCCTCTATGATCTGATGGCTCAGATTCTATCGCGACCTAGCATATCGTGAGTTCCTACATTCTTGCATTTGACTTCTCCAACTCGCAAGTCAACGAGATGCCATGCGCTTGGCATGTGTCCTCTAGATCAATGACTCAGATCATTTCTTTGTTTTGGACTGTTAGTTGACTCCTAGGCATATCCTCCTTGCATATTCAGACGGTTAATATTTTCATGTCTAATTATGCGGTTGAGATTCGATTCTGCACCCCCCTTGCCATACTGCCTTTAATGAAGGGGGGGGGCGGGGGGGGGTCTGGAATTGGACGTGCAAGTCTTGGTCGACGGAGATCAAGGAGCTTAGATCAACAGTTAAGGTTGGATTCCATA